>JAWRVF010000656.1:0-206132 GCA_036785485.1 Physcomitrellopsis africana
TGGCTCAGCTTCATGGAAAATGTGTCATTTTGTGTTAAAAATCTATATATGCAGTTTTTATAGAATTTGAGCTTATAGTTTGTGAGATATGAAGAAATATGTTTGTAGGTGTATAAAGACAAGGGTTTGAAGCGACTGTTACGATTTTCAAGATATCTCAAGATCCGCAATTAATTTGTAGTTGAAAATTGTTATAGAGGTTGATAAGAATTTATAAGTACTTCATGTAAAGTTTTACTATGTTTAGATAGTTGGATCAGGAGATATAAGATGTTGAAGTTTGGGAAAATTTCCACATAAAAATATATAAGGTTTTAGAGGATTTTATCATACTTTGGATGTTGTTAGTTACTTGAGGCTTATGTATTTCAAGAGTTGTGCCACAAGGTTATTTCCGCGATACCGAAAGATAATTTAGATGATGTGCCGAGGACCATGCAGATGGTGCGCACTCGGGCGAAATAAGTTGCAAACCTATTAGAGGCCTGAGAACAATATAATGATAATGACCTCAAGGAGCACCTGTTAGGCACCAGGATCGAAATCACAATCCTTGGTGTGCACACGGTCGCTTATGCCCATCACTTGTGCCTCACCTAAGATATTCTACATTTGGAGGGTATTGAAAAGATGTTAAGGGGAGCATTTTTGGTCAAAAGCATTTCCATCCAAGAGGTCCTTGCAGGCTTAAGGTTGAAAGTCCGAGAGCTACAAGGGCTGATGTAAGGGAGGAATGATACAGAGCCGAGCATTAGGGTGCAGTTTGTTCTCACCGAGGTACGCCAAGCATTAGGCTGGAGTGACAAGAATATGAGGCGCCAACTTCAGGAGGCTCAAAAATGGAGACAAGCCATGTTGGCCCAACATATAGAAAGAAAGCGTCCTTTGTTCAAGTACGATGGTTGGTAGTTGGACAAAGAAGATATTCATCCCTTGATTAAGGACTTCTTGCACAATGCATTATAATAGAGTCACAATAGATCAAGAGAAGTGGACTCTCATCCCACCATGCTACAAAAGGTGCAAGGGAGAGGATATTGGAAAAAAGATGGTGTCTACGTAAATCGTGTTGGTGGGGCTCGTTTCTTCATCAACAAGTATAGACAGAATTGGAGGCGGTATATAAAAGCTAGGTCTTAGAATTAAGATGTATCAGGATTAAGTCTTAATGTTTATACAAAACAACAATAGCAAATTGAGAGAACCTTTGTTTAGCTTCTTTAAACTCTACGAAATAAGAACCAAAATCCAAAAAAAGTAAAACTTGAAGTTATAGCCACAAGTGAACTATCTACACTTGTCTTTTGCTCTCATGTGACGCTCATCTAGGCCACTACAACATGCACAATCACATGTTGCTATTGAACTCTTTGCATTGTCGCATGGTCCAGCAAAGACGGCGAGTCATACCCAATCGTGAGTCGAAAGTACCCAATCGCCATATCTCTCTAATGAGGATGAATGTCTGATCATCATATAAAGTGACTTAGAGAATCTTCCCGCACCATGATATCCTTGATGTCGGGATGCTCGTCAAGCTTCTCTTATGTAAAGGTTACGTTTCAACATAGAAACAAGGTCATCAATATAGAAATGAAGTTGAGTATTTTGTTGAAGGTGAGCATGAACGCATCATCAAAGTCATGAGCCTCACCTCTCTTGCACTTGTATTGAGTGACGAGGTTGTAAAGAGTGCATTTTTTGGGATGAAGTAAGATGAGCTTCACGCAAGTTCTATTTTGGAATGAACATAGCGACGCCAATGGACAGCTTTGGGAAGGCCCTTGAGATCATCCTGAAACAAGGATAACTGTTATGTTACTTCCCACATCCAAGAAGTTCCTCGACTTGAAAATGAATTCCATACCTAAAATCCACCTCTTCCATAAATAAATTGAACTAATTCCAATGCGAAACGAAGCAATGATGTGGTCAAAATACCATGTCAAGTTGTCAAGAATGGTTGTAATACATGATATATCTGCGACGTAAGCTGACTGTCGTATAGGAGACACAATCACAGCACCAACCTGTCGTTAGAGGAACACTTCATTCAAAAACCTTAGACCAACCTACGCCACGAGTGGAACAATTTGATCAGAAATCGTAGATCCTTGTAAAATCTTCAGACCCATGTTGAAATCAGAGCGTGATCCGCATAGCTCTTTCTATGCAAGAATTCAGAAAGGAAGGGATTTCAAAAGTGGCACAATATGATGCGAGCATCAAGTGACGTTATCTCCTCGACGATCTCGCGTTTACGTTGTTGACTCTTGGCACGGGCGGGCAGGAAGGTATGCACCATGGGCATTTGGGGATATACCCAAGGTCGGTGCCATTGTTGCCATTGGAGGTGATGCTCAAATCAATACTTGAGCAAATCGCAACAATCTAGCAGATGGAGGTGCACGGGTCACTGTCAACATTGACAGCAGAGTGACTGCAATGACTTGCACCGAAACCTTCTCAACCTCCATCTCCAAATCAGAGGATAGATCCTAGCCCCCTATCAGTCGAAGGGGTATATCCAACGGGATCTTGAACTTTGACACCTCAAGTCTGAATCAGACGCCGCCTCACCCTCTTGCGTGACAGCCGTCAGACTTGCATCCAAACCTTCAGAGCCTCCATCTCTGAATTAGAGGAATTGAAGGACCTCTACTTGAGCTGCCACAACTTGCTGTCGTGAAGTAAATACATCCATATATAGAAACCTAACTTAATTATCTTTTCTTCAAAATTTTATTAAGTTCTTTCTTTCTTCTTATCAATCTAAGTTTTTATATAGTTTAGGAAAAATTTCTCACTTTCTTTCTTTTTCTTTGGTTAAAATTTTACCTTATCTTTAATCTTAACTTTAACTTTGATTTAGCCTTGAAACTTTCTTTTATTTCTTTTATCTTTTTTCCAATCTTAGATTTTAGTAGATTCAGGGTTATATTTGTAGATACAAGGAGTTTTGACTTTGAGGTTGAATTTAGGATTTTACCAAGGATAAATAGTAGATTTGGATGTCAATAGTCGGCTACCATTAATAGTGCTGACTTGGAGGATTAGATTTGAGGTTTTTTATAACTTTAAACTATTAATTGTTGACTTGGACTTTGAAGACCTTGGCTGCAACTTCTTTGACGAGCTTGGAGGAGAAGAAGACGGGGCTTTTTGGCAAATCCAGAGATTTATTGAGAAAAAGCTTCTTCTTGGCATGTTTTTAGGTGGTAGAAACACATGATTCGGAGCTTAGATGAGAGAGATATGCTTGTTTGAACTTAGACTACTAATATGACACCTACTGTCACTTTTCAGGGTGTATTAGAAGTTTTAAGATACTAACAAGAAATCCAAAGTTGGATTAGAAACTAGACTTCAAGCTACACATTTTACGTCCAAGAATTGATAGAAATG
Organism: Physcomitrellopsis africana; assembly: GCA_036785485.1. Classification (NCBI taxonomy): domain Eukaryota; kingdom Viridiplantae; phylum Streptophyta; class Bryopsida; order Funariales; family Funariaceae; genus Physcomitrellopsis; species Physcomitrellopsis africana. The sequence goes on from JAWRVF010000656.1 coordinate 3,406, forward strand.
AGTTCAGATTGAGTGAGATATGGCTAGTTAAACCCAGCAAACTAAACTGGGGTTTTGAAGAAGTTAGATAAATAGAAGGATTTGCTTTAAGCTAGAACTTGAGTTTCAAGAAGAAATTGAAGCTCATTTTTTGTGTACATATTACTTATACTATAAGTAGTCTATGTCTAAAATCTCATATCAATTGAGACTTTGATTAGGGAGTAATGGCAAATTTGTTCTCGGGTGTCTAGGGTTTTGACTTTTAAAAGTATCTGCCAAGGATTTGGTGATATCTAACGATTAGCAATGAATTCATAGCTCAAAATTTATGTGATGAGGATCAAAGGTATGAGATATGTTTTCCCAAATTTTGAGCTTATTTGAACAGTTGGATCTTAAATTATGAATTTTCAAGTTTCGGATTGAGATTTGACTTCTAAAAGTATCTGCCAAGGATTTGGTGATATCTAATGATCAACAATGATTTCACAGCTCAAAAATTATGTGACAATAGTCAAAGGTATGAGATATGTTTTTCCAAATTTTGAGCTTATTTGAATAGCTGGATCTTCAATTATGAATTTTCAAGTTTCGGATTGAGATTTGACTTCTAAAAGTATCTGCCAAGGATTTGGTGATATCTAACGATTGGCAATGATTTCACAGCTCAAAATTTATGTGACAAAGATCAAAGGTATGAGATATGTTTTCCCAAATTTTGAGCTTATTTGAATAGTTGGATCTTAAATTATGAATTTTCAAGTTTCTAGTTTGGTTTTTACTTATATAATTACTTGCTAATATTTTGATGATATCTAGTGATCGGTAATGAATTCGCGGTTGAAAATTTTTGTGAAGATGACTTAAGAAGTGAACTCTATGCTTCTAAAATTTGAACTTATATAAACGGCTGGATTTTGATTTATAAATTTCCAAGCTTCTAGTTTGTTGATTTATTATACGCATGGTTTTGTGACTATAAAAGAAAAATTTAAGAAAGTTTGTGCATATTGGATCCAACTCGATTGTAAAGAGGGACCTTGCGTCTCGCAGAAGCGGAACTTTTTTCCATGACAGCATAGCGACAATCGGAAATCAAATAAAGACAATTACTGAGTGCCAATGAAATACCCGCTCGCAGTAGTATGCAATGGGCAGGCTCTGAGCTGAAAGCGGTGTAGCTATGGCCGACTTCTGGCTCAGTCTAGACAAAATGGTGGGCAACGAGCTCTCTACGATTGGATCTACATGGATGCCAAAACAGCCCCGCAACACGCATCGTGATCGTTATATTCCACCTCCGTGTCCCGCATTCCATTCATGTATGTATTTATACCAATGGGTCACAAAATTCTTCCTCCGTTGGATAGAATACCAGTGCCTCCTCTAGGCCCAGCCCTGTGGAACCGTACTCACTGTTGCTACCAGGCCGCTGCGTCCATGGCAGCTGCGTACGCTCTCTACTTCGTCTGTTCCATGCCGCACACCCCGAATCCTCTCAATGCTGCCTCGTTATGCACCCTCCAACGAAAATCAGATTAGGCACGGCCAATTAATGTCCGACATCCAACTCCTGCTCTTCATTAGATCATGCCCCTCAACATTGGTACCAAGTCCATTATAGTTGATTCATACATCGTCGGATCTCAATCCCCCTTGTCTCCTACACACGATGCTAACAATCTATTAGCCACATCACTACCACCTCTTTGTTCTCTTATAAATGGTGATGCCTTCGCCATCGTTGTCTTCTTCCATCCAGCCCCCGCCCCTCGCCCCTAAACCTAATTTTTAAAAATAGATATGTGAAATTTTTAGAATTTAGGATTTGAAAACCGTAATTAGGGTGTAGGATTTAAAGTTTATTATTATAAAAAAAACCTTTCAATACTCTAAAATTCACCAACTCATACCTTTGTTAAATAAAACACAAGTGCATCCCCTAACTGATCCATTCCAAAAATTCGACCCATACGATGCATACCCTAATGTGCACCTTGGTGCACACCTTGGGTGGTACAAGAATATAAATGTGATTCGCTGATCAGTGTATGAGATAAAGGCAGACGGATACAAAGGACAGTCTGGACAGTGGAGGATATGTGAACGCAATCAGGAAGTTCCATAGCAGAGCATATTTGCAGAGTCATGCATGATCGCATCACTTATATTGATATATTTTGGGATACATCGAAAGAAATATCTTTCGTATATCCTGGCACATTTGCAATGTCTGCATTGCCATGAAAAAACTTCTACATCATTGTTGGTATTGCTTATTTTTATTGTAGGGCTTCTACTAAATACTCCGCATGTTTGTCACATTGAAGACCATGTAGAATGACAATGTGTCTACACACTCATAGATATATACATGCTGTATACGTAATTTTAGGGGTAGCTTTCTACCTTCAACTTCAATCCCACCCTCGCCACCGATCTCCTTGCCATGACGATGTGGACACTGTCGTCTAGTATGCCCGAATTGTCAAGACAAGTCACACACGTACACATGATCTGCTACACTGCACTGCAGTTTCTCCACGTACCCCGGCTCCGAGCTGAAGTGTTGTCAATTCTCTTCTTTTCCACAATACCTGCATAAATATCCTAAACCATGTCTCCACATTTCATTCCCATTTGTTAGAATATATCTCGTGCTACGATGAAGACCGCATGATGACTCGGTCTATAAATACAACCACCATGAGTACTCGACCCTGCCTTTCATCTAAAGTCTTCGCTGCTTGTGGTTCTCAGGATTCTACAAAAAGAATTTTCGGTTCTACAAAGCCTTCAGTTTGGCAGCCTTGGTGTTCTTGGCTCTTTGTAATGACACATCCTTGGCGTGAGTGGTATTCGATTAAGTCACCTTTTTGAATGACGTGAAAAGAAAGGATTTCACAAAAGGATCCAACTTTGATGTTGTGAGCTAAAAAAGTAGTATTTGCTTTGATAGCAGATGCCATCCGGGAATGAATGTCTAGATTTTGATGTTGCCTCTTAGCTCGCTTACCAGGAGCATTAAATCGCCTCTCTAACTTTGACAACAATCTACAAGGCTGAATGTCATGGCTCAAGAAGATGCTTGAACTTACTCATGCTGTAATACAGAGAGCAAGCCGCTTCATCCTCCATTTTAAACTTTTATTTTATTCATTTTTTTCTTTTATTTATGATAGAAAATATAAAATATAACTGAAGTCTCCTTTGAATGATCATTCAAGCATGGTTCTACTCCCTTTAGATTTGTGGTGAGCATATATAGGTCCTCCATATCTATTTAGGTGGTCGAAGTTGTATTTTATCTCTTTTTTATTGTTCTCCACTATATCCTCTATATTTTCAATTTTCTTAAAGTAGATTTGAAGATCTACTGTGTCCTAGTTTGTATAATAAATGGAAGTGATATTCCCTCATACGATATTATATTTGGAAGGATACATGATTTGGGAATGAAACATTCATTCCTTTAAATCTTCACTTCATTTATTCTACCATTTCTTCATCGACGCTATGGCTTTTGGGATGGACGTCATCTATGGCATTGCAAATCCCAGTCGGCTTTGATGTAATTTAGGCCCCACATCAAATACCAATCATCCATCCAATACAGACGTGGATGCCGTATGCTTCATAATGGACATATGTGATTTATTAAATTTAATCGGAAAAATTGTCCATCCAGCTAAATGTTGAATCCGTATTCATGATATAGATTAATTTCATACATAACTACACATGATTTCGGATCTCATCGTTGTAAAGGTGAATGTTGGAGATACAAGTATAGAGAAGAAGTTTAGGATTGAGGATTGAGGGTTTAGGATTTGAAGTTTTAGGATTTAAGATATAGGATACCTAAGTGGGTGGAAGGACCAGCCCATAAAAGGGCATGATCTTGTATTTCTTGTAATTTGTAAATCAACCAAGTTTTAGGATTTAGGATTTTTAGGGATTTAGGATTTAGGATTTAGGGGGTTTAGGGTTTTAGGATTTAGGATTTTGGAAACCCGGGTGGGTGGATGGGACAGCCCATAACAAAGCATGATCTTGCGTTTCTTGTATTCTATGAATCTGTCAAGGCTATCTCTCAGACATTACTAGTTAGTAATATGGTTTGATGATGAATGCTACAAAGTTGTATAGATACAATCCAGAATATCATGTGCACTTGTTCAAAAAATCATTTGAAATAAAATTCCAAACAAAAATATTTATTTCCTTACATGTGCTATATAAATCAACATAAAATATGATGCCTAATCAAATATCATATATTAGATTTAACTCATGTCACCAAAAATATATAAATGAAATTATTGTCTTCACAAGATCAGAAGCCAAAATGAAGTTGATGCCCTCACCTGTCCCCATTCCAAAAACACCACAAACAAAAATTTGAGGATTAGTGAGGATAGATCAGGTGTCTTCAGGCGTCAAACATGTGCTATTATTGTCACATATTAACAAAATCACCAAACAAAAATAATAACTTCAAAATTAGTTACAATCTTTTCAATATAAATCTTCTCAACCACAGAACCTGTTGAGATGCTGAACTAGAGGCAGCCATATGGGTTCACTCTAGAAAACTTCCACCAACACTCTTATCTCTCCTCTATTGCAACCCAGCAATATATATTCAAAGAAGAAGAGTAGAATTAGGCCTTTATAGTAAGTTACTATAAAAGAAGTACTGACCATATTGTCATATATTTTAATTGCCAGATGGCTCCACTTTAAGTGAATGTCAGCTAATTAAAAAGATCCTCTGCACTATTGTAATGTCCCAAAAAAATGTAGGTACATTATTGAGATGTCCAATACTTGGCATTGAATTCCAACTACCATGTTCAGATATATAAATGTAGGTATGACATGACATGACATATAATAGTTACATTGGAATAATTTCTAATTTCTACTATTATATCATAAGGCCTAGTTAATAAAACTAGTCTATGCCAAATTGGAAATGGTGGTATTCCAATATTTTACTAGTCATTAATTCAAAGGTGGAAGATCTATTAATTTTAAAAAACTATCTTATTGAAATCCAAAAAAAATAATATAATATAATAATTATGATAGAAGCAATAGGGTTTAGGGATTAGGATTTAGGATTTTAGAATTTAGGGTTTAGGATTTAGGATTTAGGATTTAGGGTTACAAGAGTGTCCTAGAGATTTTTGATCATGTTTTTTGTGGTGTTTTATCACCTATTTTTTTGTTTCAAATTGATTTATGGCATATATGGTTACAAAGACCTCCATAAAGCTTTCAGATTTCAAATCCAAGCACTTTGAATTTAAGAATTAGGGTTTAGATTAGAGTTCTAGGATTTGAATTTTGGATGTTATATTCCTTTGTTCTGTCCTCACCATATCCAAAATACATCCATCTAATCAACATCCATCCATCCATCCGACTCATGGTCAATCTGGAAAGGCATAAAGTTAAAAATAAATATTTCATCTTTTACAAAAATATAGAAAAAAAAAAGAAATAATCTATGTACTTAAGTTTTAAATATGTTCAAGGCAACACTCGTCATCCAACATCCATAATCCTACCGACTTTGGTTTGCCCCGCACCGGACTGCTCGGCGGGATTTGAACAAGTTTTTAACAAACAAGGTTCAAGGATATACAAAGAAGAGGAAAACACAATAAAATACAAGTTGAAATCACTAACCATGTGTCACGGACATACACATAGTTACCTATATAATTAAGTAGAATTAGATAAAAGTAGATAAAAGTAGGTTAATTTTATAATATCTTCTAGAAAAACTTCCTGGAAGCTTCATAGACGCTGCTTTGACCGTATAGGTGTCCATAGTTGATTTCTTGGTTAGAAACTTGGTCAACAAGTTAACCATGTGCCACACATGTTAATAGCTTGTTCTTCAAGCTAACTACGTGGTGCACATGTAAAAAACTTGCCTTGCAAGCTAAGGCAAGTGGCCTTCAAAGTCAACACATATTGGAGGTCCTACAGAACATCGCCACGTAGCTTCTAGTTAGATAGTACATATAGAGACAAGAGTGAAGCCTTCTTCACTATTGTCAACTCCTTTTTTGTTTCTAATCTAGTTTCAAGAGTCTCTAGTTGTCTTGTCTTTTGGCGATAGCCATTCTAGTTTCTATTGAATACATATTTTCTTATTTCTATTTTATAAGAGAAGTCTCACTTTTCCATTTGATTTCATCGAGTTCTTATCCTTGGCAGTTTGACAAGAGTGAAGATTTATTGTTCTTGTTTTGTGTTAGAAGTGAGTGGATTATCCCACTTCTATTCTTTGTAATTGAAGATTGCGGACTACCCACCTTTGAATTGACTCTATTTGCTTTCTAACCTTGATTTTTTCCTAAAAGAGAGTGGATCACCCTTCTTTGTGGAAGATTTTTTGTTTGATATTAGAGGTTGCGGATTACCCTCCTCTAATCCAAATTATAGATTTGTGAAGTTGTCTAAGATGGAAGGAAAAATCATGGATGCTACACTTACCGGAAGCCAGAATAGATTTGCAACTATTGCAGATCTTCAGGAGCTTGTCAACACTCTTAGAGTGGAAATTTCACGAATCACCAATGGTAATCGTGGAAGCGCTATTCCAACACCTATGGAGGAAGTCCAGAGCTTACGCCAAAAAGTTGTACAACTGAGAGAAGCAAGTAGATCAGCCTACCAATCGAATCCAAGAAATCTTGCTTCTTTAAGCGTTAAAGAGGCAAAGATTAGTATGCCCGAGAAATTTGATAGAACAAGATCAAAATTTTGAGGATTTTTGCAACAAGTCAAGCTTTATTTAAGGTTACATCCTTTCCAATATCCTGATGGATTTACCCAAGTTGGATTCATAGGTGCACTTCTATCTGGAAGTGCCCTTTCTTGGTTTGCACCTTTGATGGAAAAAGATTCAAGACTTCTTTACAATCTGAATTCATTCCTTGAAGTGTTTACGGCTACATTTGGAGAAAGCGACCGAGAGAGGGTAGTAAAGACCAAGCTTTTATCTTTACGACAAGGATCACGATCAGCTACAATATATGCTGCTGAATTTCAAAATCTTGCTTGTGATGTAGAGTGGAATGACAAAGCCCTTATCAACCAATTTCGTTATGGATTGAAGGATAACGTCAAAGATTTGTTACTAACAATACCAAAAGCTGAATCTTTGGAGCAATTAGTTGCTCAAGCAATTGCATGTGATAATCAATTATTTGAAAGGCGTCAGGAACATAAATTCAGTTGGAGAGGAACAAGTCAATTGATGACAGCAACTCCTAAGTTTTCAGAAACTTACTTGGTTAAACCAAAACCAATGCAAATTGATGCGGTACGCTTTAAACCTTTTATTGATCAGGAAAAGACTCGACGTCATCAAAAGGATTTGTACTTATATTGTGGAGAATCTAAACACACTGCTCAATATTGTCCAAAGAAGCAACGCAATCACAAAATGAGAAGTATAGCTGCTAGAGAAGACACTGTGTCAAAAAACGAATTTCTCCAGTTACAATAGGGACCGTGCAGCTGGAATCATGTGCAACATCTTGTAAAGGTCCTATTCTCTCCTCAGACCCCTCACCTTGTTTTACAATAGAAGTATCATTAGGACCTAAAAATCACAAAGTCGTTGCTTTATTAGATTCAAGAGCCTCAGCCTGTTTCATAGACGAAGACTTTGTCAAAAAATAAGAAATAGTTTTAATCAAGAAAGCTAAACATGTGCATGTAGAAGTCATAGATGGTCGTTTGTTATCTTCTGGAGATGTCATCCATGAGACTGTTCCTTTAGATATAGCAATTAAGGGACATACTAGTGTAGTAATATTTAATGTGATTAGATTCCCTTCAAATCCGATTATTTTAGGATTATCGTGGTTAGAAAAGTATAATCCTCAAATAGATTGGATTTCTCGTAACCTCGACTTTTCTTGTAGTTCAATCCAAGAATCCAGTAGTCAAATAAAAATACATAAGTCTAATATATCCAAACCCTTACTAATAGGTGCGAAAGCTTTTATACATGCGGCAAAAGAAGGACCATCTTTTGTTATATATGCCACACCTATTTTGGATACTGAAAAGACTACAAGTAATATTCCTAACCAGTATCAAGATTTTCAAGATATTTTTGAAAAGAAAAACGCAGATATTCTTTCACAGTATTGACCTTATGATTGCTCAATCGACCTTCCAGCAGGAGCTCAACCACCATTTGGACCAATCTATAGTTTATCGCAAAACGAGTTGATTGCATTGAAGGAATATATTGACGAGAATTTGGCTAAGAACTTCATACGCCATTCGAAATCTCCAGCAGGAGCTCCTATCTTATTTGTAAAGAAAAAAGACGGATCCTTACGGATGTGTGTAGATTATCGAGGGCTTAATAAGATTACCATCAAGAACAGGTATCCTTTACCTCTGATTTCAGGACTTCTTGATCAACTCAGCCAAGCAAAGATCTATACAAAAATAGATCTACGAGGAGCATATAATTTGGTCTGCATCAAAGAAGGTGACGAATGGAAGACTGCATTTCGAACTAGGTATGGACATTTTGAATATAATGTCATGCCGTTTGGAGTCACAAATGCACCAGCTGCGTTTTAACATCTTATGAATGACATTTTTCGTAAATTTCTTGATGATTTTGTTGTCTGTTATTTAGACGACATTCTAATCTACTCTAAGAACGGAGAAGAACATGAATTTCATGTTTGTTGTGTGTTACAAAAACTTAGAGATACAGGATTATACGCCAAGATGGAAAAGTGTGTATTTCACACTACTCAAGTTGACTTTCTAGGATACATCATTTCTAATAACGGCTTAATGATGGATCTTAAGAAAGTTCAGACAATTATGGACTGGAAAATTCCAAGGACAGTAAGAGATGTAGAGTGTTATTTGGGATTTGTCAATTATTATCGGATCTTCATTCTTGGTTCTCTGGCGCTTACAGGGTGTTCTACAATTAGAGAAGGAATGTGATTTGATGCAGGTGTTGAAGCAATTCCAATCATCTCTACATCTCCACTTTCTGCTATTCTTGTTCTTCCTTGTGGTGGTAGATTGAGTTGATGCATTGCAAGTATTAGCTCCCTTAATTGTTCTTGCATTTGTGTCATTGCAGTCTTCATTTCGATAAGCTCTGCCATAATAACACTAAGAAGAAAAGAACTATGTGATATTACTCAAGGCAAAAGAAAAAGAAAGACTTGATAACAAAGAAAATGCTAAGAACAATATCAGTTTAGAAGTGGGTAATCCGCAACTTCTAACACGCTTATGTCTTGTCAAGAGAAAGGGGTAATCTACTCTTACTCAAGAAAAGACAAAGCTCTGATATTGTAAGTGTACTCTTGTCAATTTGTCAAGGACAAGAACTCAACGGAAGCAAATAAGTAAGTGAAAAACACTCTCAAAGAAATATAACAAAATAGAAACAAGGTAGTGTATATATTAAAAGAAACTGGAATGGCTATTGCCAAAAGACAAGACACTAGAGAACTTATCAAACTCCAACAAGAAGGAGATGAGCAGAGTGAAGAACATTCACCGTTGATTCGAATTTTCTCATGAAAATCCAGTCAAGTATGTCCTCAGACCCTCTTGTTCATGATATTAAGAACAATTCATCTAAGTCTCATGATACTTCCAAGTTTGAATTCAAGAACAATCTACTCTACTTTGAAGGACGCTTGTATATCCCGGAAGGCAAAGCACGACTACGTGCTCTTGAAGCTCGTCACAATTTTTCCGCAGCAGGATATTTTGGATACAACAAGACTCTGGAACTAATATCAAGAGATTTTTGGTGGCCTCAAATGTGGAAGGTAGTTAAGGAGTTTGTACAATCATGCGATATCTGTTCAAGATCAAAAATCCCTCGTCATCGACCTTACGGACTTCTCCAACCACTACCTATATCAGAACAACCATGGTCTTCTATCTCTATGGATTTTATCACAGATCTACCAATTTCAAGTTCATATGATTCCATATTCGTGATTGTAGATCGGTTCACCAAGATGGCACACTTTGTACCATGTACAAAATCTATCACAGGTGAAGAAACAGCTAAGCTCTTTCTTGACAACATCTATCGCCATCATGGATTGCCAAGGGATATTATATCAGATAGAGGAACGCAATTTGTATCCAAATTTTGGAGAACCCTGTTCAAGATATTGAAGGTGGATATAAAACTATCTTCAGCCTTCCATCCTCAAACAGATGGTCAAACGGAACGAGTGAACCAAGTCTTGGAGCAATATTTGAGGTGTACCATCAATTACCATCAAGACGATTAGACAACTCTTTTGCCATTGGCAGAGTTTGCTTATAATAATTTGGTACATTCTTCTACTCAACAAACACCTTTCTTTGCCAATTATGGTTATCACCCACGACTTGATATTTTTGACTTTTCAAAAGCTGATAATCCTGCGGCAAAAGATTTGGCAAATTAGTTGGCAGAGCTACATGCAACAATGAAGGTGCGATTAAAAGAAGCTCAGGAATGACAAAAGACCAATGCAGATGTCTATCGCAAGCAACAATCTCAATTCCATGTCGATGATAAGGTATGGCTACTTCGTCGAAATATCAAGATTGTTCATCCTTGTGATAAGTTGGACTATCGTAGGCTTGGACTATTCTCAATTTGTGAACAAGTCAATCCAATCGCTTATCAATTAAAGCTACCGAAGTCTATGAAGATTCATCCTGTATTCCATGTGTCTCTACTTGAGCCATATAAGACAACAAATATACAAGAAAGAAAACAAATGCCACCGCCTCCTATAGAAGTGGATAACAATGAAGAATTTGAGGTGGAAGAAGTCTTAGATTCGAGGCGGCGCCGAAACAGGTTGGAATATCTTATTCATTGGCGCGGATACAATATTAGTGAGCGCACATGGGAACCGGCAAAGAATCTTGCAAATGCAGCAAGGAAGGTGGAGACCTTTCATCAACGACATCCATCAAAACCAAGATGAAGACCTCTCCTATAAAAGAAACAAGATCTAGGCAAGATAACATTCAACTTTCTAATCTTGTTTGTAACTTCTTTGTATTTGTGGCGCTGAGAAAATGGAGAACCAACAACTAGCGGATTCGACTCAAGAGCCTTCATTTGCTGACTTGTCGGATCAGACATTGCGATTGTCACAACCTTCAAGACGACGCAACTGAGATGAAGATCTTCAAGAACGACATGTTTTTCTTTGAATAGATGGCAAGATACAATGTATTTGGTATCACGACCTTGGAAGAGACTCCCGATGTTTGGTAATTTTATTGGAGGTAGAAACAACTGTTGATGGTGTTTTAAACGTGTTATTTGAAGGAAGTTATGAAGGTCACAACAATGATCAAATAACAGGGTGGTCTTCCCGCCTCAGAATGAGACATTATCGATGGCTGAGAGGACCCATTAATTACCTTTGAAGAGAACAAAGATCACAGTATGTGGCAAATACAATTCGATGCATCTTAGACTTCCTCAACATCTAACCACTGCTCCTCGTGGAACTCGTGCCTAAAAGAAGGGGTAATGTCACGAACATACACATAGTTACCTATATAATTAAGTAGAATTAGATAAAAGTAAGTAAAAGTAGGTTAATTCTATAATATCTTCTAGAAAAACTTCCTGGAAGCTTCATTGACGTTGCTTTGACCGTATAGGTGTCCATAGTTGATTTCTTGGTTAGAAACTTGGTCAACAAGTTAACCATGTGCCACACATGTTAATAACTTATTCTTCAAGCTAATTACATGGCGCACATGTAAAAAACTTGCCTTGCAAGCTAAGGCAAGTGGCCTTCAAAGTCAACACATATTGGAGGTCTTATAGAACATCGCCACGTAGCTTCTAGTTAGATAGTATATATAGAGACAAGAGTGAAGCCTTCTTCACTCTTGTCAACTCTTTTCTTGCTTCTAATCTAGTTTCAAGAGTCTCTAGTTGTCTTGTCTTTTGGTAATAGCCATTCCGGTTTCTATTGAATACATATTTTCTTATTTTTATTTTATAAGAAAAGTCTCACTTGTCCATTTGATTTCATCGAGTTCTTGTCCTTGACACATGGTTAAATGTTACTCTTAATGGCTCGAATTATGGTTATACTTGGCGGTGAAATATATCATCTTTCTTTTATTCAATTGAAGGCTATGAAAATTGCACTAATTTGTTTGAAGCTTGCTTAGCAAGTGAATCTTCTAAATCTTATTTTACTAAATCTTTCAACACTTGAAGGTTGGACATGTAAACTGACTTATTTCTATCACTCTATTCTATCTTGGAACAGATGACTACATATTGATGAAGGCTTTAGTTTAATTTTCTCTATCTTATGAGTATACATTAAATATGAAAAGTAAGCAATTGATTCTTGAATTTACATGCAAATGCCTTGTAAGCATCTTGAGCTGCTTGCAATTGAAGCTTCAAGGTTGTTTGATATTGCAATAGATGCTTTGCAAATCCTTTAACTATTGGATTATTGTTCTTTGATATATTCTATAAATTAAACTTCAAAAGATATCCATAATTAGAATAAAATGGTATTTTTTGAGTTGAGACATGAATAGTATTATTATATGCAAACTCCACTAATAGTTGATACAAGACTCAATTGTCTTGTTGATAGTTAATGTTGTATCATAAATATTGCTTCAAAATTTGATTAATTTGTTTTATTTGGCAGTTAATTTGAGAATGGAAAGTCAAAGAAAGTTTAATGTTGACCTTCAATATTTTATAAAGACATTTCTAAAACTTAGATATAAATTGGGATCCTCAATCAGATATGATATCATTTGATAGGCCATGATATTGATATATATTGTTAAGAAAGAACCTTTTTGTTTCTTCATTAAATGCAATCTTCTTGCAAAGAATAAAATGAGCCATCTTTGTTAGTCGATTAATTGCCACAAAGATGTTGACCAATAAATTGAATGGTAGTAGATCCATAATAAAATCCATTGAGATAGAAGACTATGACCGTCTTAGAATATGTAGGGATTGTAAGAATTTATAAGAGTGATATTAAGGATTCTCGAACCTTGAATAAATATTATAAGAGAATACAAGGTCTTTTACAGTCTTCCACATTTGAATATATAAAATCTTGAGAAATAAGTTTCAAATTCTTGTTAAATTTAAAGTGATCTACAATTGGAATGTTATGGCAAGATTAAAGAATGCATAGTGGTCTTGGTCTTTCTGGGATATACAAATATTTTTCAAAGTATAGCATATCTTCTTAAAGCTTAAACTTATCAATATTTTTATTGAAACAATGTTTGATATTAAAGGCCAAAATATCATTAATAATTGTAGTACATACTTCATCAAAGAAATTAGAATAAATAGGTGTCAATGTAATAATAGCACAAAGGTAAAATTGCTTCAGCTTCAATATAATTGTATATTGTTGATCAAATGCTATCACAGACATACTTTAAGCCACCACTAGAACCAATCTATTTCTTTGACTTTCCATTCTCAAATTAACTGCCAAATAAAACAAATTAACCAATAGATTAGATTAATGGAAGTGCATCCTTACAAGCAGAGAATAGAATGGCAATTCTTGCACATCTTTAAGCCCTATTAGATACAGTACGAGAAGAAATAGCATTCTTCTGCAACCCAAAAAAAAATTTGCAAATAAAGCAAGTATCTAAAGAAACTAAGTGAGAGATTCATAACTTATAATACAAGATTATTTGATTAAGAGAAGCAAGCAATAGACAAGCTATGCACACAACTTCTCTAGAAGTTCCAAAGATTGTTATAAAAGAGCCAAAAGCTAATATGCCTAATAAGTTTCATGGAACAAGATCCAACTTTCGAGGATTTGTACAATAAGTGCGACTTTACTTACAACTATATCCTTCTTATTACCTAGATGGATTCACTGAAGTCACTTTTATGGGCATCTTTTTATCAGGAAGTGCTCGATCATGGTTTGCGCCACTGTTGAAAAAGAATTCTCCAATCCTATATAATTTAGGAGCTTTTATAGAAAGATTTATTGCTGCATTTGGAGACAGTGATCGAGAGACGGTGGTTGAAATTATAAGGCTTTTATGACTCAATTTTGTTATAGCCTAAGAGATGATGTAAAGAATTTATTGATCACAATGCCAAAAATTGAAAGCTTAGAGGAACTCATAGCTCAAGCTATTACTTATGACAATCACCTATTTGAACTACGACAAGAAAGGTAATCAATTTTTAGCAATACCTATCAAGGTACGACTACTATATCTTCAAGAGTATTGGAAAAGCCATTAACATATCTTGAACCTATATAGATTGATGCAACTCAATTTAAGTTATTAATACCAATAAAAAAGACCAAGTGTCAGCAAGAGAATTTATGTCTATATTATAGAAGACTCAATTACAAGGCAGTAAATTGTCCAAATAAGTCTAGAGAATTCAAGGCACGAGGTATAATATCCAAATTAAAAAGGTAAAAAAATGAAGATATCTAGCCTCAGTAGGGACCTTGCGATTGGACACCTCCAAATCTAAAGCACAAAAAAAAAATCTCTTTTTACCTCCAGATCCATCATCTTGTTTTATACTTCATGTATATATAAGAACCTTGAAACAAGAAATTCTTGCTAAAGTCTTTTTAGATATTGGAGCCTCAGCAAGCTTTATGGATAAGGATTTTGGAACCACACACAATCTACTACTTGTAAGAAAGATCCATGCTGCACCTGTTGAAGTCATTGATGGATGAAACTTTGCATCAGGAGATGTTGTCGAAGAAACCTAATCGTTGGAAGTGATATTAGAAGATTAAGTATCACAAATTGTTTTCAACATCATTAGATGTCCAACAAATCCTATTGTCATTGGACTCCCTTGGTTTGAGCTACATAATATTGATATTGATTGGAGTATATGGAAGATTTTCTCAAGATCCACACATCAAAAGAAGAAACGAGGTACTGCTCTATTTCTTAAAGCTAAAGCATTTATGCAAGCAGTAAAAAAAAGAGATGCATTTGCATTGTATAATATTCCAATGAAAGATCCAATGGAGCAACTAAAGCAGGATATTCCTAATCAATATTGCGACCTGGAAGATGTATTTGAAAAGAAAAAAATAGACATATTACACAAACATCGTCCTTATGATTGTGCAATTGAATTACATGATGGAACTCAACCTCCATTTGGTCCAATTTACAATCTATCACAAACGAAGCTTATAGCCTTGTGAGAATATATTGATGAAAATCTAGCTAAGAATTTTATTCAACATTCAAAATCACTTGTTGGAACTTCTATATTATTTGTGAAAAAAAAAGGATGGTTTCTTATGTATGTGTGTTGATTATCAAGGTCTGAACAAGATAATTATAAAAAATTGCTATCCATTATCATTAATCTCAAGATTATTGGAACAATTACGACAAGCAAAGATTTTTACACAGATTGATTTCAAAGGTGCCTACAACCTAGTCACGATTAAAGAAAGAGATCAATGGAAGATAGCATTTCATATAAGATATGGACATTTCAAGTACAATATTATGACTTTTGGACTTACAAATGCACTTGCAATCTTCCAACATATGATGAATGATATCTTACGAGAATACTTAAATGACTTTGTAGTGTCAAGGACAAGAACTCAATGAAAGCAAATAAATATATGGAACTTCTATTAAGAAATATAATAAAATAAAAATAAGGAAGTATATATATTAAAAAAAACTAGAATGGCTATTGTCACAAGATAAAAAAACTATAAACTCTTGAAATTGGACTAAAAACAAGAAAGAAATTGACAAGAGTGAAGAAAGCTTCACTCTTGCCTCTATAAATATTATCTAATTAAGAGCTACGTGGCGATATTCTATAGAACTTCTTACACGTGTCTAATTTGTAAGACACGTGTCAAACTTGTACAACAAATTTTCCATATGTGCGCCACGTACTTGGCTTGTTTTGCAAGCTACCAACATATGTGACACATGACTAGCTTGTTCTATAAGCTACCAATATGTGTGCCATGTGGCTAGCTTGTTGACCAAGTTTCTAATCTACCAATCACCTATAGATATGTATAAAGGTGATTCCGCATCTATGAAGCTTCTAGAAAGCTTTTCTAAAAGATATTATCAAATTAACTTATTTTATCTATTTCTATTAGTCTATATTAATTAGATAATTATTGGATTAAATCTTATATTGGTGACATTATCCCCCCTTCTAGAAACGAGTTCCACGAGGAGCGGTGATTACATATTGAAGAAGTCTAAAATACGTTGAATTATACTTGTCACATATTCTGATCTTTGTTCCCTTTGAAGGTAGTTGATAAGGCCTTTTAGCCATCAATAATATTTCATACTAGGGCAAGAGGACCACCCTATTATTTGATCATTGTTGAGGCCTTTATAACTGCCCTCAAAGAAAACATTAGGAATACCATCAAGACCAGTTCTTACCTCTAAAGTATGACCAAACATTGGGAGTCTCTTCCAAGGTCGTGATACCAAACACGTTATATTTCGCCATCAATTCGAGGAAAGATATGTCGTTCTTGAAGATCTTCATCTCTATTCCGTCGTCTTGAAGGTTGTGAAAGTCATAATGTCTCGTCTAATAAAATAGCAAATGAAGGTTTTTGAGTTGAATCCATTGGTTGTTGGTTCTCTATCTCTTTAACGCCACAAATATAAAGAAGTTATAAATAAGGATAGAAAGTAGAATATTATCTTGCCTATATCGTGTTTTTTTTATAAGAAAGGTCCTCATCTTGATTTTGATAGATGTCATTAATAAAAAGCCTCTACTTTCTTTATTGTATTTGTAAGATTCTTTGCTAGTTTCCATGTGCATTCACTAATGTCGTATCCGCGCCAATGAACTAGATATTCCAACCTATTTCGGTGCTGCCTCAAATCTAAGACTTTTTCCACTTCAAATTCTTCATTATTATCCACCTCTATAGGAAGGAGTGTTGCTTATCTTCTTCTTGGTATGTTCACTATCTTGTATGGTTCAAGAAGAGATACCTAAAATATAGGATGGATCTTCATAGACTCTGATAGGTGTAATCGATATGCAATTAGATTGATTTGTTCAGAAATAGAAAAAAGTCTAAGCCTACAATAGTCCAACTTATTACAAGGACGAGTAGTCTTGATATTGCAATAAAGTAATCATACATTGTCTCCCATGTTGAATTGTGGTTATTTCTTATGATACGCATCTACATTTATTTTTTGTCGTTCTTGAGCTTCTTTTAATTACACCTTCATTATTGCATGTAGCTTTGATAAACGATTTGCCAAATCTTCTGCTACTAGATTATCAACTTTTGAAAAATCAAAAGTATCAAGTCATAGGTGGTAACCATAATTGACAAAGAAAGGTATTTATTGCATAGAAAAATATATCGTATTATTATAAACAAACTCTGTCAATGGCAGAAGAGCTATCCAATCATCTTGTTGGTAGTTGATGGTACACCTCAAATATTGCTCCAAGACTTGATTTACACGCTCCGTTTATCCATCAATTTGAGGATGGAAAGCTAAAGATAGTTTTATGTCTACCTTTAAAATCTTAAAAAGCATTCTCTAAAATCTTGACACAAATTGCATCCTTCTATCTGATATAATATTCTGTGGTAATCTATGATAGCGATAAATGTTGTCAAGGAAGAGTTTAAGTATTTTATCACCTGTGATAGATTTTATACATGGTACAAAATGTGCCATCTTGGTGAAACGATCTACTATCACAAATATAATTGATGGTACATCTCAATCACGAATATAAAATTATGTGAATTTCAATTTGGAAGATGCGTGATGAAATCTATAGAAATAGAAGACGAAGATTGTTTTGATATAGGTAATAGTTGGAAAAGTCTGTAAGGTTGATGATGAGGAGTTTTTGATCTCGAACAAATATCACATGACTGCACAAACTCTTTAAGAGCCTTTCACATTTGAGGCCACTAAAAATCTCTTGAAATTAGTTTCAAGGTCTTATTATATCTAAAATATCCAACTGTGGGGAAGTTGTGACAAGCTTCAAGAGCATGTTGTCAGGGTTGAGAAAGTTTGCCTCAAGAAAGCATTGGGCTTCTAGCTATCACTAATTTCTCAATCAAGCTTCAAAATGAAAAAAGCTCTAAGTTTATATATATATATATATATATATATATATATATATATTCTCTTTTGGTGCAATTACACCAAATACATAAGCCTCAAATAACCAACATCCAAAATATGGTAAAATCCTCTAAAATCTTATATATTCTTATATGGAAATTTTCTGAAATTCAACACTTCATATCTCTTGATCTGATCATCCAAACATAATAAAATTTTACATGAGATACTTATGTATTCTTATCAACCTCTACAACAAATTTCAACTGCAAATTCATTGCAAATCTTGAGATATCTTGAAAATTCTAACAGCCACTTCAAACCCTTATCTTTATACATCTGCATACAAATTTCTTTATATCTCACAAATTATAAGCTCAAATGCCACAAAATTTGTATATATAGCTTTTTAATACAAAATATCACATTCTCCTAGAAGTTTGAACCAAAAATTTGTTTGGAAACTTAAGTTATGGCTCCAACCATTACTATGAACAAAACCACTCACTTACTGCCTTTGATTTAGAAGTGCCGCCTTCAATGCCCTATAGTTCCTTCATATAAACTCTAAATGTAACAATTCCTTCACAAAAAATATAGATTTTAGAATCGCTATTTTAGTTGTGCCTTCCAATCTCCAAAAGCTATCATAAAACTCCTCTTATATTCAAAAGAATAACAGTATATCTCAAATTGACACCTTAACTTCAAACGGCTATAATTTCTTTATTTTGACTCTAAATCCTCTAATTTTTCTACACAAATTGTAGCCAAATTCCTGAAATTTACAATCTTAGCTTCTAATCTCCAAATGCTCTCCTTGAAGTTGCCAAAACCCTTTTTAAGGTCATAGGCAGCCTCCTCAAAGTCCATTGGATATGGTATTCGACTAATAGGGATGAAGTTTCACATTCCTTGCCTTCATCCGACCATGCCTTGCTTTCATCATTTTCAATTAGCCTC
Source organism: Physcomitrellopsis africana (assembly GCA_036785485.1). Taxonomy (NCBI): domain Eukaryota; kingdom Viridiplantae; phylum Streptophyta; class Bryopsida; order Funariales; family Funariaceae; genus Physcomitrellopsis; species Physcomitrellopsis africana. The sequence continues at coordinate 22,540 of JAWRVF010000656.1, forward strand.
CTACTAGCTTAAATTTTCATCCTAAGGCTCCCACCTTCTCTCAAGACTTTATAATAAATATTTAGATCTTATAATTTTTAAATATCATAATCAAAATAAGTAAAAATAAAATAAAATAAAGTTTCTTCTATCAACCATTTTTAATTTAATTTACTAACTATTCTAACATATATCTAAACTTATAAATATATAATATATTTTAATTAATTTTTACATATTATAAGTAATTAAAATATGACAACGTAGTTGTGTTTCACCTTCTAAGACGTATAAACATCCTTCAAAATAAAGTAAGTTGTCCTTAAACTCAAACTTTGAAGTATCATGAGATTTAAAAGAATTATTCTTAATATCATGAACAAGAGGATCTGAGGGCATACTTAATTAATTTTACTTGAAAAATATTAAATCAATGGTCAATGTTGATTTTATTGTTCAAATATGAAATTGCTCTGGTTTCAGGAGGATCATTCTTTGTTGATCAAAAGCTGCATCTCTTTCTTTTGGTGCAAGATAAGATTGTCTAGCAAGAGCATCAAACAGACCTTGTTGTTTTCTTAGCCGATAAGTGATGATGAACTCGAATCTTGACAAAAACACGCTCCAATAAGCTTGATGACAATTTAGCATGTGTGTTGACATGAAGTACTTGAGATTCTTGTGATTGTATATACAGTGACTGAATTAGAAGTACCTTCTAAATAGTGGCGCCATTCTTGAAAAGAATCCACAATTGCAAGAAGTTTTTTATTGTAGATTTTATAATTGATCTCTACTGTTGAAAATTTCTTGGAATAAAAAGCTATTGGGTGGAGTTTGTCATTTATTCCCATTTGTGATAATATTGTATCCAAAGCAAAGTTTGATGTATCTATTTTTATAAAAAATGCCTTAAAAAAGTTGATGCTATATAAGATTGGTGTAGAAATAAAAGCTATTTTCAACGCTTCAAATGATGCTTTTGCTTCCTTACTCTACTTGAGTTTGTCTCTATAAGTTAGATGTGTAAGTGGAGTTGCAACTTGAGAAAAGTTCTTGATAAAAATTTGGTAGTAATTGGCAAATCCCAAAAAGCATTGCATGTCCCTTATTATTTTTGGAATCTTTGAATCCATGATTGTCTAGACTTTCTTAGGATCCATCATAAGACCATCATTCAAATTGATATATCCTAAGAAATCAACTTGTATAGTGTAAAATATACACTTTTTTATCTTGGTGTATAATCCGATATCTCTAAGTTTTTGTAATACATGACAAACATGTAATTCATGTTTTTTTATGTCCTCAGAATAGATTAAAATATCATCTAAGTAATAGACAATAAAATCATCTAAAAACTCACAAAAAACATCATTTATAAGATACTGAAAAATAATTGGTGCATTTGTGAGTCCAAAAGGCATAAAATTATATTCAAAATATCCATATCTTGTTTGAAAAGCAGTCTTGTATTCATCTCCTTCTTTGATGAAGACCAAGTTGTATGCTCCCTGTAGATCTATTTTTATATAGATCTTAGCTTGATTCAATTGATCCAAAAGTCTAGATATCAATGATAGAAGATATTTATTCTTAATGGTAATCTTGTTTAGCCCTTGATAATCTACATGCATCTGTAGTGATCCATCTTTTTTCTTTAGAAACAAGATGAGAGCTCCTACTCGAGATTTCAAATGATGTTGTCGTGTTGTGACATGATTATATGGTGAAATTATAACTAAAAATGATTTTTCAATTAATACTCTATTATCTTAGTTCAACAAAAATTCAACATATTTTAATAAGGTTTTTATGAGAGTCTCTTAGTTTATTTTCTTCACTTAATAGCTAGTAGATAAGAATTAGTTAGTAATTTTACCTTCTAGGTTGTAGTAATTCTTTTACTGTTTTAAAAAGGCCATTAAATTATAAAAATATAATAAAAAAAGATAAATCACTAGCATGATTGACATTAGGATTAAGTTGAAGGTAGGGTCGGGCTATAAAACCCCAAGGATAGGTTAGACGAATATCCAAGGGTTGGTCGTTTGTAGGATAGGGTCAAAATCACACCTTTGGCTACTAAAACGGCTACTTAGGACAAATCAAGAGTCTTTTGGCAGATCAAAAGATGGGATTAGAGAGAAGACTTAAGAGATTTTATATAAGATTTGATTTGGAGTGATTTGGATCAAAAATGACTTTGTAATAGCTTTGCAAAGTCAAGGTTGTTTTCAGCAACTTGGGATTTTGTGAAATAAAATAGGGTTGATATTTTAGGCAATTTCAGAAGTTTTGTAGTACATCTGTACCTAAAAATTTGTGGATTTTTGGGTATTGTTGTTGTTAATGTGTGCTATGAATTTGAGCTCAATCTAATTGTTTAATTGTATGTAATTGAGGATTAAGTAGGTCAAGGTCTTGGGAATTAAGCTTTGAAGGTTAGTTGGGGTTTTTGAGATCTTAAGCAATTTGATAGTTGGATTGGAGTGAAATTTGTCTGTGTGGGTAGTAGACTTGTTTTCATATGTACGTACAAAATTTGAGAGCAATTAAACGGTGTAAAAGGGAGAATTAGGTATTGGATTATTGGCATTAAGATTAGAGAAGGAGGCCGGCCATCACCCATGTAAATTTATGGTTTTTTCTTCTTTTTGTGAAGTTAGACCTTGTTCAAACTTAATGTGCTTGTTTTCAACTTAATTAATAAGGTGTGTGCAAAATTTCAATCAAGATCAACGGTTTATTTAATAGTTATTAATATTCTAAAACTACATTAGGATTTTCTTAGGGTTTGGTTAGGATTCGACTAGGGTTTAATTAGGATTTCTTTTAGGGTTTGATTAGGATTGACTGAGATTTAATTAGGATTTATTTTAGGATTTAATTAAGGTTTGATTAAGGATTATTTAGAGATTGATTACACAAGGTTAGGACTAGTTTTTTTGCATATTTCTTTTTTATCTTCCACAGCCAAGTGCCCGAAGCATTCTCAAGCAAGACTTCACGACATATGACAACATATAGAATTCTTGGCTAAAATTTCATCAATATATTTTTTGAGTTCAGCTAGCTCATTTTATCATAAGCTGTAAATTAATCCAAATGGAGGCTGAGCTCCTTCTTTGAGGTCAATTGATCAATCATACGGATGATGCTCCTGAAGAATATTTGTATTTTTTTTTCAAAAATATCTTGATAATCTAGATATTGGCTTGGAATACCACTTAAAATCTTTCTACTATCAAAAACGGGTGTGGTATAAATAGCAAAAATTAATCATTTTTTTGCTACGTGTATAAAAGCTTTTGCATCTATAAGTACGGGTTTTATTAAACTAGACTTATAGCTTTTCACTTGATCCATAGGATATTTAATAATATTCTGAGAAAAGTCAAGTTTATGAGAATTCTAATCTATTTAAGGATTATATTTTTCTAACCATGATAAACCTAAAATAATTAGATTAGATAGAGATTTAATTATGTTAAAGGTTACGTAGCTATTATGACCATCTATTGTTACTTTTATAGGACGGGTTTCATAAGTGACATCTCCAAAAGACAATAGATGACCATCTATGACTTCTACATGTATGAATTTAGTTTTCTATACTAAAGATATTTTACAATTCTTAACAAATTATTTATCTAGATAGCATGTTGAGGCTCTTGAATTTAATAAGATAGAAGCTCTATAGTTTTTTGGTCCTAAATATACATCTATTATAAAACAAGGAGAGGATTCTGAGGAGAGAATAGGACCTTCACTAGGAATTGTATAAGATTCCAACTGCACAGTCCCTATTGTAACTAGACAAATTCATTTTCCAACATGTTGTCTTCTTTGACAGCTGTACTCTTCATTTTGTAGTTGTGTCATTTCTTCGGATAATATTGAGCAGTGTATTTAGATTTTCCACAATATAAACATAATCCTCTTTGATGATGCCAAATCTTTTCTTGTTCAATAAAAGGTTTAAAACGTACCGCATCAATTTGCATGTCTCATACTTTTGAATGTACATTTTGAGAGAACGTTGATGTTGCCATTAAATAATAATGTTGAGGCTCTCTTGTATGACTCTTGGATCAAAATTCAAAAAATCAATTGTCACACTTCACAGCAAAATCAATTGCTTAACTGAATGTTTGAGGATCGGATAAATTGAGTATTAATTTTTTTACCTCATATTATAATTTGTACACAAATTGGCTGATGAGTGCAATATCATCCCACTTGATATACTTGATCTTATTATTGCAACATGGATTACATCATATTTTTTATATATAAATCAAAATTTTATTAAAAATGCCTCCAAATTATCTAATATTTGATCACGTTTTTCAAAAAAAGATAAAAACCACAATAAAGTAGAATCCAAAAATAATATTATAATAAACCTAACTTGAAATCCTTGCATAGGATAATTTTGAAGTTGAAGTTCAATCACTAGTTGTACTTGATTGACAAATCCTCGTAACTTAGATCTTGTGCCATCAAACTTCTCAAACAAACTAATTTTTGATTCTCTAATGTTTGAATGGTGCTCCATTATAGGTGAGATAGTATGGTTTGGTGTAGATATTGATGCAGCTCCAACCATCTCTATCTCTTCACTTCCTGCTATTCTTGTTGCTCCTTGTAGTGATAAACTGAATTGATGCATTGTAAATATTAGCTCTCTCATTTGTTCTTGTATTTGTGCCATTGCACTCTTTATTTCTGCAAGTTGTACCATGATAATACAATAAGAAGGAAGGTGTCTATTCTCACTTCAAGAAATGCAAAATAACACCTCTTAAAAGAAAAAATTTTAAAAATGTTATCAATTTAGAAGTCGATACTCCACAACTTCTAATATACTTATGTCTTATTAAGAGAAAGGGATAATCCACTCTTAATCAAAAAAAGACAAAGCTCTGATATTATATATGTATTCTTATCAATTTGTCAAAGATAAGAACTAGATGAAAGCAAATAAATATATAGAACTTCTATTAAGAAATATAAAAAAATAGAAATAAGAAAGTATGTATATTAAAAGAAACTAGAATGGCTATTGCCACAAGACAAGAAAACTATAGACTCTTGAATCTAGACTAGAAGCAAGAAAGGAGTTGGCAAGAGTGAAGAAGGCTTCACTCTTGTCTCTATAAATACTATCTAACTAAGAGCTACGTGGCAATATTCTATAAGACCTCTTACACATGTCTAATTTGTAAGACACGTGTCAAACTTGCACAACAAGTTTTCCACATGTTTGCCACATATTTGACTTGTTCCGCAAGCTACCAACATGTATGACACATGGCTAGCTTGTTCCACAAGCTACCAATATGTGCACTATGTGGCTAACTTGTTGACCAAGTTTCTAACCTACCAATCACCTATAGATATATCTAAAAGTGATTCCACATCTTTAAAGCTTCTAGGAAGCTTTTCTATCAGATATTATCAAATTAACTTATTTTACCTACTTCTATTAGTCTATATTAATTAGATAATTATTGGAATAAATCTTATGTTCGTGACATGTAGTCATCTATTTAGAAGATATCTTCATCTTTTCTAAGAATAAACAAGACTATGAATATCATGTACAAAAGATATTAGATAAATTACAAGAAAGTGGATTGTATGCCAAATTGGAAAAATGCTCTTTATACCAACTATCAATCAAATTTTTGGAATATATTGCTTCAAAAAATGAGATTTCTATGGATCCAAAAAAGATACAAACTATTATGGAGTAGAAACAACCGTCATCAATTAGAGATGTACAATATTTCTTGAGATTTATAAATTTCTATAGAATCTTTATCAAAGACTATTCCAAGATTGCGGCTCTAATAATATAACTCACAGGCAAAAATAAATTTATTTGGGATGATAAGGCTGAAGAAGCATTCAAGAAGCTAAACGAATCTTTCACTTCTGCTCCTATATTTGTCCACGCAAATCCAACAAAACCATTTATTTTGGAAACATATGCCTCAGATTTTGCACTGGGATTTGTATTCTCTCAAACTGGTGATGATAGTCAACTATATCCAGTAGCATTCTACTCTTGAAAATTTTCAACTGTAGAGATCAATTATAAGATCCATGACAAAGAACTATTAGCAATTATTGATGCTTTTGAAGAATGGCACCATTTGTTAGAAGGGACTTAACACAAGATCATGGTATATACTGACTACAAAAACTTAGAATATTTTATGAGTGCTTGAGTTCTAAATCGTCGACAAGCACGATAGAGCATGTCATTATTTCAATTTGATTTTGTGATTATATATTGTCTAAAAAAACTTCAAAGAAAACCAAATGTTCTTTCTTGATAATCATATCTTGTACCAAGAATAAGAGATATTGTATTGGATCAATAAAAATCAATCATATTGAAGCCGTCCAATTTGTAATTAAAGACATTGATGATATCTACCTATACAAATATAACTTTCAAGACAAAAATCGAGACGGCAATGAAGACAGATCTGTTTATAAAGAGCATCCAACAATGTTTAAAAAATACATATGTGGAAGAAAACAAAAATTTCAAATTGGAAGATGGATTGTTATATTTCAAGAATCTACTATATGTTCTTCCAAGACCTACAAGACTTCAAATTCTTCAAGCTCAAAATGACCTTCCAACAGTTGGACATTTTGGCTTCAATAAGACCTTGGAATTGATATCAAGAGACTATTGGTGGCCTCAAATGTGAAAATTGGTGAAAGAATTCATCCAATCATGCAAAATTTTTGCGCAAATAAAGATCCCAAGATACAAACTATATCAACTTCTGCAACCCCTTCTAGTTCCTAAGGGCCCATGGTAATCATTATCTATAGATTTCATTATAGACCTCCTAATTTTGAATGGAAAAGATTCAATTTTTGTGGTGGTAGACCATCTTATCAAGATTGCACACTTTATCTCATACAACAAGACTATTTTTGGGGAAGAAATAGCCAAGTTTTTTATTGATAATATTTACCAAATACATAGCCTTCTAATTGATATTATTTTAGATTGAGGATCGCAATTTGTATCAAACTTTTGGAGAGGACTATTTTGGCTTTTAAAGGTCAAGATCAACCTCTCATTTGCTTATCATCTTCAAACTGATAGTCAAACAGAATGAGTGAATCAGATCTTGGAACAATATCTTTGTTGCAGTATAAATTACCAATAAGATGATTAGATGAACTTTCTAAAAAATCTAGATTACATACAATAATTCAAAAAACTAGATTTAATGGTCATTGAAGATTTTGTGGATATCAATATCTCTTGGCTTCTAAATGACGCTCCTTATCAATAATATTAGATGAATATAAAAAGAAAAAAGCTACACCAAGACTTATTCTTGTATTTTTCATAAGATAGAATAGATCTTACTAGAAGCTTATTAGTTATCATATCAAATCTTTGCGTTTCAAGGAAATTACATGAATAAGAGTCAAAAGACTCTTGTGCCATATAAGCGGCTAGAGAATCATTACAACTTTTACAATCTGCTAGGTTTAAAGAATATAGACAAGATGAAGAAGGAGTATTCTAACGTCAAGTAAGGCCATGCTTAGAATCTTTGGAGATATGGCCTCATCACAAAAATCTCAATTCAAATGCCTGAGCTTTGATAATACTCCTTGAAGTTGGAAGGGTGACTCTAGGTGGACTAGAAATTATCTTTGGAGGATATTTTGAAGGTCACAATGAAGAACAAATTCTTAGATGGGATGTTGGTTTAATGGAGGTTATATCTGGAGGTCATCGATGCCATTTTAAGGATCTTATTAAATCGATAATCAACAAATAAAAGATGAAATATATTGCTTCTCTACTTTGATGAATTCTAGAATTTTTACGCATGTGATTTGATCATCAAATTGCTTTAGCTCTTCGTGAAACTCATTGCTAGAAGAGAAAGTGATGTCACGGACATACTTTAAGCCACCACTAAAACTTTTTGTAATCTTTTAGAACCTTCCATAGCTTTCTAGAATCTTTTAGAACCTTCTAAAATCTTCTAGAATCTTTCTTAGTCTTTGAAAATCCTCTAGAATTTTCTTCAATCTTCTAGGACCTCTTTTAGATTTTTTTAGTATCTTCTAGAATCTTCTTCAAGCTTCTAGAATATTCTAAGATATTCTTAGGATCCTCTAGAATCTTCTTCAATCTTCTAAGACCTCCTATAGACTTTTTAGAATCTTTTAGAATCTTCTTTAGGCTTCTAGAATATTCTAAGAAATTCTTCGAAGGTCCAATAGGACATAAGGCCCCATAGTATAAATAAGAGGCAAGACTGAGGAGCACCTCAATCTTACCAATACAAGTCTTGGAGCAATCCAAAGTGTTGCCTTGTTCTTGATATTAATTCAATTTTTTATTCTTGATCTAATTCTTATTCTTGTCCATCCAATTCTTTGTTCTTGAAGTTATTTTGGTTCTGAATTCTTCTCCTTAGTTCTTGGCTAACCTGCTATCTTGCATCCTTGACAAATGCTGCCTTTCCTATCCTTGGTAGAAGATATAATCTCTTTGATAAAGCATTGGACAATCTTTGTTGTTTTTTAGATGGACAAGTGATAATAAAATTAAATTGAGATAATGACATATTTCATTGAACTTGGGAGCAATTAAGAATTCAAGCTGATATAAAATATTCTAAATTCTTGTGATCTATGTAAACAATCATGGTATGCATTGTTCTTTCAAGAAAATAATGCCATTCTTTAAAAAAAATCTATAATAGCAAGATGCTTCTTATTATGGATTTCATAATTAATTTTAGTAGCAAAAAAATTTTGAAAATAAAATGTAACAAAATAGAATTTATCATCTATATCCATTTGTAAAAATACAACCCCTAGTGCAAAATCTGAAATATTGGTTTCCATGTATAATGTTATTATAAAGTTTAGATATATAAAGATTGAAGTTGTAATAAATATTGTCTTGAGGCCTTGAAATATCTTTTCTACTTAAGGCTCCCATTCCAACTTGTCTTTGCATGTCAATCAAGTAAAAAGAACAACAACTTGAAAATAATTTTTGATAAAGATTTGATAAAAGTTAGCAAAGCCAAAAAAAACATTGTATATCTCTCACAGTCTTTAAAATGGCCCATTATATAACCGCCTCCACCTTCTTGAGATCCATCATCAAATCCTCAATAGACACAATATATTTTAAAAATTCCATCTTTGGTTGATGAAATATACATTTCTCTAGCTTGGTATACAGAATTACATCTCACAACTTTTATACTACCAATTTTATATGCCCCTTGTATTCTTTTAGATTTTTTGAATAGAATAAGATATCATAAAGATAAATCACTACAAACTTGTCTAAATGCTTTTAAAAGATATCATTCATTAAATACTAAAAGATAGTGGATGCATTTGTTAATCCAAAAGGCATGACATTTTATTCAAAATGACTATACCTTATCTAAAATGCAATCTTCTATTTGTCTCCTTCCTTGATTTATATCAAATTATATGCTCTACAAAGATTTATCTTAGTATAGATCTTGGCTTGACCGAGTTGTTCCAAAAATCCTAAAATTAATGGTAGTAGGTAATAATTCTTCACCATTATCTTATTCAATCTCCTATAATCAATGCACATATATAAGGAATCATCCTTCTTCTTCACATAAAATATAGGTGCATTTATTAGAGACTTTGAATGATTGATGAAAATTCTTTGAAACATTTTTATTAATATAATCCTTCAATATCAAAAGCTTGTTTTGCAAAAGATTATAAATTAGGCCAAAAGATGGTTGTATTCCTCTTTGAAGATTTATAGCACAATCGTATAGTCGATGTTCTAATAATATATCAGCATTCTTTTTATAAAAAACATCTTGAAATTCACTATATTGCTTAAGAATACTGATTGATGAAGTCATATATTTTTTAATTAGAGTTGCATAAATAACAAATGATATATCTTCTTTGGCTAATTTTATAAAACCTCTTGCTCCAACAAATAAAGATTTACCAATTCCTAACTTTTTACAAAGTTTTTTCTTAAAGAGATTTTTATCAAAAATGTTATCCTTTGCGACCTCCAATCTATAGATGGATTATGCTTTTTCAACCAAAAAAATCCAAGAATAATAGGATTTACAAGAATCCTAATAACATTGAACACAGTTTGACAACTATGATCTTTAAAGGACATTTCTATAGGCATAGTTTCATAGGTGATACTACCAAAAGATAAAGGACGTCTATCTATTATCTCTACATGAACACATTTGGATTTCTGCACTAGAGAAATTTTATGAAGTTTAACAAACTTCTCATTTGCAAAACAAACAAATGCGTCCAAATTTAATAAGGCAGTTGTTTGAAGCTTTTAAAGGCCAAAACATAAAAGAATTATAAAATAACAAGCAGGTCGAGCAAAAAGAGAGGAACCTAAATAATTTTGTAATATTAAATTATCCACCTACACGATTCCTACTGTGGCTGAAAATCTTTGTTTTTTTGAACAATTGCATTCTTGATTTTGGTTATGTATTGATTTTTTTTTCTTTGAATAATTGCCTATCTTGTGGCCTTCTTTGCCATAATATAAGCATAGACCTTTTTCTATCTAATGCTTCTTTTCTTGTGGATTAAGAGGTTTAAAACATACTCCATCAAGTTGTATATAAATATTGATCTTGACAATGTTAGAATAATTAATTATCACATTTTATGGCTTGGCTAATGGCTTCATTGAGCAATTATGGATTTGAAAGCAATAATAATAAATCCTTCACATCATCTCTTAATCTTCAATAGAATTGATTCATTAAAGCTTCTTTGTTCCAATTGATATTACATACTAGTTGCTTAAAATTGGATGCATAGAGTGATGTAAAGCGCGCCCTTTGATGTAATACTTGGATCTTAATTATTGTCCAAGAAACCTTGTGATGCTTTCTAAATACTTTTGCAAATACTTCTATGAAAACTTCAAAGTTAATCAAAAATGATGATCTCTTTTTAAACAAAGGAGCAAATTATAATAATACTTAGCTTGTAAGCAAGGTGTCAATTAATCCAACCCAAGATTCTTTTGTTGGATAAGTATCAAGTTGTAGAACTATTATCAATTAAATTTGGTTGACAAACCCTTAAAATTTTAAACATATATTATCATATTTATTTAGAAAACTAGTTTGAAGCTTCTTATTTTGCTAAAAAAATGAATTTTCTTAGCATAGCATAGGTAGTATTGCATCTTCAAGTGCATTATTAAAAAAAAAAAAAAAAAAAAAAAAAAAAAAAAAATTATAAGAAGATAATATCAGTTTAAAAGAGGATAATCTGCAATCTCTAAAATGCTTTAAGACATTAAAAGAGAAGGATGATCTATTCTCTCACGAGAACAATGAAGCTCTAATATTATGATGAAGAAAATATGAGTTTAGTTGAAGGTAATCCACAACCTATAAAGTACTCGTATACCTTCAAAAAAATGAATAATCTATTCTTTAATAAAAAAGATCTAACTTTGATATTTAAGATGAGATGAGTCTCGACAAACTATCAAAGATATGAGAATATAAAACAAGAAACTTGAACTACAAAAAAGGTTTCAAGAAGAAACCAATAAGAACTTGAATTAATCAGATGAGTATACAAAGAACATTAAGTAAGGTGAGCTAGAACTCCAAGAAATGAGTTGTTAAGATTGAAGAACTCTTCAGCCTCCACTCCCATATATATCCCTATTGAGGATGTTTCTTGAGTAACTTCCATCAAACTAAGAAACTTCTTGAGCAGCTTCTATCAACTAGAAAGCTTTTTTAGCTCCTTCCACTAACTACGAAGCTTCTCAAGCTATTTTTACCAACTAGGAAGCTTTTCAACTAACTTTCATTAACTCAAGTTCTCTAAAATATTCTAGAAGGTTTTGTGAACCTCTAAAATATATGTCCCTAATAGCTTGATGTTTTAAAATATTCAAATATGTTTCAAAATAAATAAATTTATAAAATAAAATAAAAATAAATTAAATAAAATAAATAAGTTTTTAAAATAAAATTATTTTTATAATTATAATCAAATAATTATAAAAACAATTTTAAAATAAGAAAATTATTTGATTTATTTGAACAAATTTAATTAAAAAATCTATAATCAATAAAAATTATTAATTATTTAGTATAAATAAATAAAAAATTTAATTTTAAAAGATAATTTATTATTAATTATAAGATTTATATTATTTTTTACTATGAGATATGAATATCTAAATATAATATTAAAAAAGATTTAGTATTCTAAAAATATATATAAAATAAATATCAAATTATAATACAAACACAATCTTATAGACTTTTAAAAGTGTAAGATTATGAATTAATATAAAATACATAAGGTTCATATAATTAATATAAATATTACTGAATATAGAATTATCTTTAAAATAATAAAAATATCCTTTGAATTAACTTTTCATTGTATTAATATTTTTAAAATATTAAATGATTATTTTATTAAATAAAATAAAATTCAATATGTTCAATAAAATTTATCTATTTTAAAAGATATTTATACTAATAATATTATTAGTATAAATAAATAAAATAAATTTAAAAAATATAACAAATTATGGTTTTAAAATCTTAATTTGTTTTTAAAAAATTATATATATTTATATATTTATATATTTATATATATATATATTTATATATATATATTTATTTATTTATTTATTTATTTATATATATATATATATTCATATATTATTTATTTTAAAAAAAGTCAAATATATGAATCAATTTGTAATATAATATAGATTTTTTAATAATATTTTAATAATAGATACAATATTTTAAAAAATATTGAATATCTTATATAATATTACTAATTGTTCAATCCATAATAGTTTTTATGTTCTTAGAATTCATCTTTAGATTATAATATAAAATAATGCATTGCAAAAACTACACTTGAATTGTATAGAATATATGTTTTCCTACCTTGTTATATCATCCATCTTAGTTTTTGGTAACACAAGATATATTTTTAGTGTAATTTTTTATTCATAGAATATATAAAATATATTTTTTAATTCATAAAAAAAATTTATATTATTTATTTAAGGTTTAAAAATAGTTTGTTAATTTGTCAGACCAAAAATTATGATAATAAATTTAAAACATCTATATCTAATTTTTTAAATATTTTTTTTTAATTTTAATTTTAATTTTCTATAAATTCGAAGATTCTATAAATATTTTTTAATATAAATTTTTTTTTATTTAATTAGTCAATATTTATTAATATTAAAATAATGAATAAAAATAAATAAATTTTTATTGTCAATTTATTAATTCTACAATAACCTACACTCAAATATATTTTTTTTTTATTTTTTTTTTCTAATTTTTTTTACAAAAAAACTCACTTCTTATAATTCTTTTTTTTAGATTTTTATAAATTTATTACTTTAAAGTGTTTGTTGTAATAGGTTGTATATTTTTCCAAATAGATATTCAATTTTTTTTTAAACATATTTTGGTAGTGTTTGTATTCCTTGAAATTCTATTACAATACATAATTATGTAAAAAATTAGGTATTATATTATTTTTTTGTTATTATTTTTTATCTTAAAATTTTAAAATACATTAAGTTTAAAATCAATACATTTGATTTTTTAAACTTACAATATAGTTTTTATTTTTATTTTTAATTCTAAGAACAAATTAAATTATATAAAATATCTATTTAAGAATTATTATTTTGAAATAAAAATTATAATTAGACTAATTAGAGACTCAGTAATTTTGACTTTTTATGCTATAACCATGCAGAAATATTATTACAATTACAATTTAAAAGAAGAAATTATTATTTTAAAATAATAATTATAATTTTACAAAGTCTAATTATAGTTTTTATTTATGAAAACTTTTTTAATAAAATTGCAATTAGACTTTTATAGTTTTTATATAAAAGTTTTTACAAATGATTTTTTAAAAAGATAAAAATCAACCATTAATGACTTCTATGTATAGTAGTTTAGTATTTTATACAAAAAATATTTTTTTCTTCTTTAAAAAGTCATGGTTAAAAAATAAGATTAAAGTTTAAAATTAAACAAATTTTATAGAAGAAATTTCTTAATTTTAGATTGTAAACAAAGTTTTATTGTAAAAGAAGTAAAAGAATTACATAAAAGTATAAGAACTTAGTTGCATATTTTTTTATTGCTTTTAATGTATTATCTTTTTTTGTAAGTATATTATTAATTTGGTGGTTAAACCAATATTTTAAACTATATTAGATGATAACTTTTAATTATTTACAATATGTGCACAATCCTTCTTTTTTAACTTGATTTTTTTATATTATGAAATACTTAAATTAAATATCATCAATCTATATATCTTTTAATCTAAATTCTAATTTTTGATTAGTAATAATATTTTCTACAAAACTTGAAAGTCTTAAGGTGCAATAATAAGATTTTTTTTATAGTAGTCACAAAATAAATTGGCATAATCAATAACAACATTCAAAATTACAACTCAAAATTTAAATATCATAATATTTTAATTTTTTTTTTTAAATAATATATTAATATGTAAAAAATTAACTAATACATATAGCACCATTCAATTTGATATTGATTGTTAGTTGTATAAATTACAAAACATATGCATAAATGAACAAAAATATTTATTATAAAATTAATTTTTTTATATTTAGAGGTATTATTATATATATTTAATATTAGATCTAACTATTTAAAAAATAATACTAAAAAGTATATAAAGTTTTGAGCAATTTTCTAATAAATCTAGCTAGAGATACTTGAATTGGTAAACTCTAACAATAAAATTCATTGATAAGTTTTACTTCGCCAATAAATCTATAAAACTTGGACATAATATTATTAAATATTTAAAAAATATTTTTTCGGTTCTTTAACAGATGTAATTTTACATCTATAATTATTCATAACATAATTAATCACTCAAGGTATTATAATTATTTTTAAATATCTATTTTTATATCTTTTCAAACAATTATTTTTAATGTTGGTTGTTATAATAAACAAAGTTATTATAATGCAAGTATTTTTGTTTTTCTTTTAAAAAATTTATATTTTTTCATTTGCACTATAATGCTCTTTAGTTTTTTTATATTTTTTATTGGATAGAAGAATAATGACATATCAAAGAATTCTATATGAAAATTAGAAGTTTAAAAAATAAATTATATATATATATATATATATATATATATATATATATGTGTGTGTGTGTGTGTGTGTGTGTGTATGTGTGTGTGTGTGTGTGTATGTGTGAAGACAATATTAGTTTGAAAGTGAGTAATTTGTAATCTTTCAATCACTTTGATATTTCTAAATAATAAATATATTTAATTTATTTTTAATCCAAGAACATCAATTTAAGATATTATATATATTAGTTTTATTAAAATTTGATTAATATAAATCTATACATACTTATTAGAAGATAATTATGTTATGTATTTCTTAGGAAGAAAAAGACTAAAAAAAATATATTCATAAGATAATAAGATTCTATAATAGCTATTACAAAGTATTGAAGAATCAAAAATTCTTGACCTAAGACAAGAATATAAATAAGGTGTTGACAAAACTAAAAATAATATCAATGTTTCTTCCATATATAATAACTACTAAGAATACCATGTAAAAGTTTTATAAAAATTTTAAAACTTGTAAGTCAAGTATCCATTCTATAATTTACTTCTATAGCAGTAATTTAGAAGTAGAAAATTTCCAAGATAAGTTTATATAGCCACATAGCATACTTATAAATCTAATGCATGTCTAAGAAGTTATGTCAATAATTCTTAAAGGATTTATTTTCTTATGAATAATTCTACTTATTTTCTTTAAGAAAAATCATAATTTTATAGATATTATATTTGATTTAATAAATTTTTAGCTTTTAATTTAATATTAAATAAATAAAAACTATAATATTAAAATAAATTATTATTAGTGATAATATATAGTTATTTTTTTATAAAAATATAATAATTAATAGTTTAATAAATAAAAAGATTGTTTCTTAAAAATATTTATTTTTATAAAAATAAATCAATCTTATTTTACATCAATTCTAATGACATAAATCAATGAAATTTCAAACTTTAGAATATTTTATGATTAGTCTTTCTAAAATATTCATTATAATAGGATAGGAAAAAAAAAAAAGAAAAGAAAAGAAAAGACTCTTATGTATTTTTAAGTAGATAAAATTAATTGATTTCACTTGAAAAAAATTTAGAACTTAGATCTCGCTAAAATAAAATAGAATATGTTGTTTATTGGTATAAATACAATGTTGGCAAGTGCATATGGAAACCACTTGAAAGTCAAACAAATACATTATAAAAGGTATAATTTTTTAATAATAACAAGTATCAAAATCAAAAAAAAAAAAAAAAAAAAAAAAAAAACTCATTGATAATAATAATAAGATGACAAGGAAAAATAAACTAAATAAATAAATCATGCATATATTTAGTTTATGTGTATTTATAAGTCTTTTATATATTTTTAAATAATAAAATAATAAATTATATCCAACAGATTCATCTTTTAAAAAAATTATCAAAAAAGTATCCTAATAATTAATTAAATAAAAAAAACCTTCAAATTATCAAAATTAAGATGAGATTTTTTTATAAAAGACATATTTATTTATAATTTAAAAATAAACTACAATGTGCATAGGATAATAAATAAATCAACAAAACTAATTATATTTGATAATATCTTCAAAAAAAGGTAGTGTTGTTATAATAAAAGCTATTATAGATGGATTAAAGTATCTGATAACCACCTTGATATAACACATAGATCAAAGTTTGAAACAAAAACCATTTGATATATCTAAGATTTGATAAAATTATAAAACTTTTTGAATCTTATTACTCTAAATAGATATGATTTTTAGTCAAGAAATAATATTAAAAATAAATTTTAAAAATGGTTAGGTGGATACACCCTTCTTTTACTATGTGGATATACCTCCATGCCTTGTACCTCCGCATATACACAATAAAACTTTTATTTACACTAAAAAGTTTTAAAATAAATTTATACTAAAATATTTTCTACTTAAAGTACAAAGGTTTTTACAGTAAATGAAAGAATTACTTTAAATGTATTATGAAAATTTTTAAAATTTAATCAATAAAAATTAAAAAAATAAAAAAAAATCAATAAGCCATTGCATATAAATCTTTTATTGTAATTTTATCCCAAACTTTTTAGTGTAAATAAGAGTTTTACTATGTGTATGCAATGGCGTATGGCATAAGGAGGTGTCTATATAATAAAAGCCATGTATCCACTTAGTAGTTTCTTAAAGTTATTATTTAGATTTTAAAAAAATGTTAAAAATATAGAAAAAAATATATAATTTTTAAATCATATTAAGAAGATTTTTAAATAAAAATTGGATTTATAAGTGAATATATAAGTGCCATGTGGTTAAAAAATCTTATCTTTAATATTTCTTACATCAAAAAAACTAGTATTAAAGAATTTCTTGAACTTAATAACTTGGTTAATAAGCCTTGTGGTTCCTAACAATCTTCCACATAGCCTTCTTGTTTAAAATTTAAAATAAAATAAAATTTAAACAAATATTGGTCTTATAAATAATTTTCTAATATTTAAATTTTAATTCATGTTTCTCTAATTTCTTTATATATTTAAATAAAAGTTTTAGTACCATCTTAATGAAAAGATATATCAATTTTTATTTTTTTATATTATTTAGTTATATGTGGTTGTATTGTATAGTTTGTAATTTTGTGTACATTAGTATCTTCAATATTATTTTAATATAAATGAAGTTCTATAAGTTAAAGATATGAATTATTTTTATATAAATATTTTTTTATCATAAAATTTTAAACATAAAAAATTTAAGAATTTAAGTAATTATAATATATATATATATATATATATACATAATTAATTTTTCTTTTTAATAATCATATAATTCCAAGCTCAAATACACTAAAGATTATTATACATTTATTAATATTAGTTATAATACTAACTTCTACATTTTAATATTTACAACACTAACTTCTATATATTCTATGAGCATTAAATACAAATAGTATTTAAATACAATAAAAAAATAACCAGTTTTTTTTAAAATCTAATATTGACAAATATACATCATACATCTTGTATCTTCGATATAAAAATAATACAAAAAACATACTTACTAAGAAAAATAAGTTATAATCTCTAACACACATACACACATACACACATACACATATACAAATATATATATATATATATATATATATATATATATATTTAGCAAGAGAGAGAGAGAGATAATTGATATCATATTTTAATAAAATATGTGTGATATAATATTTTAGAAATCTTATTATTTTATTTTCTTTATATTTTACTTAATTTAAAATAAATTAAAAATTTATAGTACATTTTATGAAAAAATTATTAATTTAAATTTTTTATAGCTTACAACTTAATAATCAAATTATCAAGATAGATTATCTTTAAAATTAAAAAAAAAATCATTTTTTAAATCAATAAATCAATAAATCAATAAATCAATAGTTATTTGAATAATAATAATAACTATATCTAATTATTATATTTAAATATTAAAAATATAATTTTAAAATTTATTAATAAAAAAATAATTAAATAAAGTATTTTAGAATTAAAATAAAAAATTAACTTTAATTTTATTTAATAATTATCTATTTTATATTTTATATATTTAATTATATATCTTAGATATAGTTTAAGATTTAAGAAGTACAACATCTAAAGTTTATTATCATTAGATTTTTATTGCACTATCTTTTATAGTACAAATAAATTTAAGATAATTTGAGATGATGTAATACACTTTTTGACATAAATTTAGCAGTCAAGGTTAATAAATAAAATTAATGTGTCATATTAGATATAAGTAATTAAGCCATATTTAAATAATATTTTATAAAAATCATAAGTATCTAATTATTATTTAAATAGACTAGTAACCAACCATCAATAAATTCAAAAATTATACATGCTTTTTTCATGATTAATTATAAGATATATTTAATTTAAAATTAAGAATCTATCATAGTTTTAAAAAATAATGAGAAAAAATTAGGTCTTAATAAATCTAAAAATAAAAGGTTTAAACATCATATTTTACCAATTATAAAAAATTTACTTTTAATTTTCTTGAATCCAATTATACTACTTACATCTATGAGTAAATTCTAAGTAAGTATCATATTACTATTAGCTTTGATTTATATATACATAATCTAAAATTAATAATAGATAGTGCTATTATATAAAATTAATAAAAAATTATCATATTAATTTGAATATAAATTTATATTTATAATAATTATTTATATATTTATATATTTATAATAATTATTTATATATTTATATATTTGTAATAAATATATTTTTATTATAATATTTATAATAAAAATAATAATTATTATTATTATTATTTGTATTATTTTATATAATAATAATAATTTAAAAATTAATAGATATATTTTTTGTTATAATAATAAATATTTATATAATTATCATTAATTTTATAAAATAATAGTAATTTAAATATAATTACTTTATTGAATTTCTATTGTAATTATTTATTTTAAAATTTTTATTAATTTTTCATAATCAAAATTTAAAAACATATCAAAATTATTTTAAAAAAAAAATTGATATTGAAAGATTTTTATTTTATTTTATTTTAAACTATGTAAAATTCAAAAACATTTTAAGAAGAATAGTAATGATAAATTTTACGATTTAATGTTTTTTCCAGTTAAAACTCATTAATTAAAAAAAAAAATAGAAAATTTTAAGATCAGATGTTCAATTAGATATTACCAGCTAATCATATTTTTTAAAAAAAAAAAAAAAAAGAAAAGAAAAAAAATCCATTCAAATTAAATTCTAAATTACTCTACAAAAAATATAAGTCTAATTACAATAGAAACTAAAGTAGAAAAAGTACTTCTGGAAGAGCTCTACTAGAGACACAAAATATTATAATTTGTATATAACATAAAGTTTTAAAATACCTTTGGATTCATGGCTTACCATATATATATATATATATATATATGTATATATAATGACTCTTGTGTGCATGTAAACTCTAATTTTACCTTCTTTATTAATTTTAGTTTTTTATAAGCTTAACATCCTCAATTCAAATGCACTCTAGATTAACATTTTTAGATACAATATTATTCAACAAAAAAAGACAAGCAAATAATATAACATCCAAACATAATATGGTACAAATTAGTTGTGATTGGTATACTTTCTTTGAGTTAAAAAAAGAGCTTTAAGGTTTTTATTTTATATGCTTATTGAAAAAAAAATCATATTAAATTATAAAAAAAAATGTACATAAAATTTGCTATAATAATATAGAATATTATAAGATTTTGATTTGTTTTCACATTGTTGGCTTTAACATTTTTGATTCTAAAGTTATTAAAGACAAGTTGGTAGAATAGGGACTACACATTTAACTGAAGAAGAAACAATTGAATATTTAAATTATTCAATTAAACAATAACAACACAAGTTTTATTATGATGTTTCTACAAATAAATATTTTAAAGTAAAAATAAACTTTAACTAGTACTGTTTTATTTTTTATTATCTTTTAATTAAAAAATATGATGATATAAATCACAAAAACATCAAATAATTGTTTGTAAAATAGTCTTGTAGAATTTATAAATCTTTTAGAGTTTTTATTTTTTATTTTTTATTTTATTTTTTAAAATTTTTAGAATGAAATAATATTCTAAAGTCCTTCAAACCTCTTCTAAAAGCTTCTATACAACTTAATTGTTGTTGAGTAGATAATGAGGCAAGACACAATGTGCCTCTCTTGACAAAAAAAAAAAAAAAACTTTGAAGCAATCTAAGTAATGTTTTTTTTTTTGGCCAAAAACAAGTATATTGCTTCTAATCTAATATCTTATTTCTCCTATAGTGTTTAATCTCTTAATCGTTTGTCTTTGTGTCTTTAATGGTGAAGATGATACATACAGTGATAAGGCTATCAAATATTAATTATTCCATGTAATTTCATATATGTGTAGAATTTTATGTTAGTTTTATTATGTAATGCAAAATACAAATTATAAGCACTCCAACAAAATAGCAAAAAAAGTTTAAACAAACAATATAATTTTATTATATTGTTGTTATCTATATATTAATCTCGTATTTCTTTTATAAAATTACAACTTTTAAACAAAAAGTTATTATCAAATAGTTATCAACTTGGACACACTCAAAGTATAATTAAGAACAAAAGTAAAATATTTTTTCATAAAAATATATTTTTTATTATTATATATAATTTTAAATAATTTTCAAAGAGATATTATTTTTAAACAAGTAATATCTAAGTGTAAGCTTAAACCAAATTTCAAAATATATAAAGACTTTAGAAAATAAAACAATAATTTTGATGTTCATGTTTTGATTATTGTAAGTCTAGTTTAGTCATGTGTCTTAGACATTGATGGTTTGAACTTCATTTTTAAGAAAGTTCCACCAGAAAAGAAAATAGAAACAGTGATTTGTTTTACCTCAAGTTTATCACACTAATGTAAATTTGCACAAAGGCAATAAACTAATTTATTTTAGTTTGCTTTAATCTTCCTGTTTTATTTCAAAAAATAAAACTTAAGAATAGAGTTTAAAAAGGCATGTGGTATATTAGACACTAATTTATTTTGAAAAAGAATTAAAATTAAAATTTTATTATAGATAGACTAAATTTTATTTTTTAATCTCTTATAATATAATTATATTTAATTTATTAATTAAATTTATGCATTTAAAATAAGAATTTCATTCTATTTTTTGAAAAATAATTTTAAAAATTTACATTCAGATTAAAGATTATTTTATAATCTTATGTTAAATTTTAAGACTTATAAGTGGTAAATACTTTAAAACTTGAGTTCAAAAGAATACATTTATATTGTGTGTGTGTGTGTATATATATATATATATATATATAGTATTTCATTGAATAACATAATATATAATTGAATTGAAAGATAACAAAAATAAAACAAAACATCAACAACTTCCAAAATCAAGAGAATCTTATTCAATTACAGTAAAACTCATCAGAAAGGCTCGTGCTTGCCTCTACGATAGCCATCTCTAAAACACTAATTCATTGTAAATAAAACTCTAATGAAACGTTTGAAATAACTCCACCTTATTTTAGTTTTTTTAAAAGTATCTATCTCTAAATATTCCTTTGCTTTCCTGCACTATTCCATGCAATCATCACAAGGTTATTTACAAAACCATTGTAACCATCACACAAATATCATCTTTGCGTTATTCTTCTTACATAAATTAATTCACTAGTTTATTTATTCACAAGCCATGCGCATAACGAAAAGTGTCATGTGAATGGGTGATGGAAGAATCACAAGCCATTTTCTCATCCATCCAACCATGGCTATGAGTCGGGGTGGGTGGGGGGGGGTTTAATGGGGGAGGGAGGGAACGGAGGAAGGAAGGGAAGGGAGCGAAGGCCACCCACTTCGCGTCGATTCCACAGGGACTAGCATCGCATCTTATCCAATCAGACCTCGACTCTGCCAATCAGCCTCAGCTCTGCGATGCTGTGCCATGCGTGGCGCCACTCTTCAATCTTATATCCTCACTGACGCTGCACCCTCTTGCAGCACAGATCCACTCCTTCCTTGCTCTCTGCCGTTCCCCTCTCGCTCTATTCGTCGAAACAATGGCGGCCGCCACTGCATGCGCTCCGACCACCTTCACCGGGCAGTCTCTGCTCCGGCCTGCCAATGAGCTAGCTCAGAAGGTGGGTTCCAACCAGGCCCGCGTCGTGATGAGGGGCAGCAAGTCCAGCAGCGGCAGCATGTGGTATGTTTTCTTGGTTTTTGATTTGGACATGTGCAATTGAAACGGCGTGCCTTGCATTGTGTGAGTTTGCTGTGGACTGGGTTACCGAATGGAACAGGCTTAACCTTAGATTTTAATCGGAATGGGGGGTCCCCAGCATTTCACTCAGTAGCTTTATCAGACTGTAGTACTAGCTTCTGGAATTTGTGAGTGCTCTTGTTGTTGTTGTTTTTTATTTTCTTTAGATTGTGGCAACGCCATTGGCTGTTCTCCGTCGTGTAAGTGCAATTTCTCTGTCCACAATTGCAAGTGCTGTCTTTTTTTCGGTGTTACCAGTGCTGTTTTACGCCGAGGGAATTGTTCGCAGCATGCTGACAGTGGTTTGGAAAGCCGACGTAGACTACCAAAGGAATGTTTTGTGAATTTCAGCTGATCAATACATAAAATGCTGCAGGTACGGTCCCGACAGGGTCCTGTACTTGGGTCCTTTCTCCGGTAACACCCCCTCATACTTGAAGGGTGAGTTCCCTGGTGACTACGGATGGGACACTGCTGGACTCTCCGCCGACCCCGAGTCATTTGCCCGGAACCGTGCTCTTGAGGTGCCACTCTTTCTACCATTGACTTAACTATTGACATGATTCTCACGATGTCCTACCACTAGGTTAGAAAACGTGCCCCAAGAATTCAGTCACCCGCTGGGTGTGGGGATTGAGTAATTCAATTGCATGCGCAGTTGATCCATGGAAGATGGGCTATGCTCGGAGCTCTTGGCTGCATCACCCCCGAGCTCCTCCAGAAGTACTCTCGCGTGACCCTCAAGGAACCAGTATGGTTCAAGGCTGGTGCTCAAATCTTCAGCGATGGTGGTTTGGACTACCTCGGCAACCCCAACCTCGTCCACGCCCAGAGCATTCTCGCTGTGTGGGCCGTCCAGGTCGTGCTAATGGGCGCAGTCGAGGCATACCGAACCAACGGTATTCCCGGAGTTGGTGAGGGTGGCGACCTTTACCCCGGAGGCAAGTACTTTGACCCCTTGGGATTAGCTGATGACCCCGAGACTCTCGCTGAGTTGAAGGTTAAGGAGCTCAAGAACGGCCGTCTGGCTATGTTTTCTATGTTTGGATTCTTCGTCCAAGCCATTGTTACCGGAAAGGGCCCTCTGGAGAACTTGTTGGACCACCTTGCTAACCCTGTTGCCAACAATGCCTGGGCCTTCGCCACCAACTTCACCCCCGGGAACTAGATTAAGCAAGGTCGTGGCCAGCCAGCATACGTCCATTGTATGGCTGCGCGGCAAGAAGCTGTAACATAGAGGTAGCCGTTCCTGATATCCGTGCTGTTTGCCCCTTCATGTAAATGTCGAATTTATCAGTAAAATGGATCCTCATTCCTCCACATACGCTTGCCCCACAGACAAATTCAACCAGAAGGTTTCGAAGTTTCACGAGTCATCATAATTGCTACCTAGATCACAATCACAGTCGTCCATGACTGTTTGACATACTGATAATTTAATCTGACTACAACAGCACAAGTATCCGTTATAGTAAACTATAACCCGTTGACTGTATGACATTGATACGAAGGGAAGAATCTCTAACACAAAACATTATTGAATCACTTAAGACATGTCACAAATCGTATACGGTTAACTCAAATTCGAGATGACTATAGGAAATCTACTATGTTCAAAATCGCTAGACGTGCAGCTTGAAACAAGTCATAAATCGGAATCATACGCATTAACACTGTTGAGGGCACTATTGGAAGGGCAAGAGTCTGGAGAGGGCGAAGTCTATGCTGAAGTACACAGTAGATGTCTTTTCTGAAAAGCGTAAAAATAGACGCACATTCAAAAGAACAACACATCTCATAGATAAAGTACATTAAAACAAAATAATACGTTGGAAAGCACCATTGTCTCTGTTAATTCCTTGAAAGACTCAAAGTTGTAGCCGTTACGTGACTTTTGTCACATACAGGCACTACACATCGGGTTATTTATCTGCTGAGTTTTCTGGTGAAAATGTATCCTTGGTCGTTGAGGATTGCAATTCCCAGATAGCCCTGTCACAACTGTTATCAAGCTGTGCTTTCAAAGCCTAGCCAAGTGATCCTTGAGCGTCTCTCTGGTGTGTTCCTCTCATGTGATGTGTGAACATATATGCAATGATAATTTAGATTTCTATATTCACCTGGGAATGCACGTCACTAAACACTCGAACTTAATTGCTTGCTGTTGATTGCATTCTTCGATTGCCCTGATATGTGACATTGGCCACTTCGTTAGACCGGTGGATCCTAGACGTCACAGATTTCCTCTCTGCTCCATTCGATGGCCCTTCAAGCCGCTTACACGGCAATAATTATCCCTTTCTACCTCGACCCTTGATTGGTGCATTCGAAAAATATAGATGTTGCAGCACCCTCCATATCCTTGATCGAGCTGAAGGTCATCTTGAAAATGACCTAGAAAAAAGTTGTCTCACCCTGCCGAATAAGTGCATACTTAACACTCCCTTCAATTTGTTACATGGAGCAGGGCGTTCTTCAGGAAAAAGAAACAAATTAATTTTTTGAGTTGCATGCTGGTCAAGCCAACCGTTGAAGAAGCATAAATCATTGCCCACTTCCGGAGTACATATGTTCGGCACTGAGTATATTGACAGGACTCATTCATGCCAGCAGAATGTTGATTCCACCAGAAATTAAGTAGTGGACATCCGGTCCCTCAAGTAAGAAATTACCCAAAGTCGACAAAGGTGTGATTGATACGTCGGCTGAACTGGGAGTCCACGAATAAGTAACCATAATATACACAAGCATCACTGGCTAGATCACCAGCAGTCCACAACAGGACTGACATGACGAGTAAGAAGGACACAGCGTAAGCCTTTATCATCAGCAACGTCACTTCTCTGCAAGAATCGAACTGGTACCACATGTGTTCCTCCATGAACTTCATTAGGGTATAAGAATGCTATTTACCTCTACCTAATTTAAATAACTGCCGGGTGCGGCCTGAGTGATGAAGCTGGAAAGACAGACCAAGTCTACAAATTATCAGATACTTAACAACCGACCTATCAATAATCGTTTGCAGGGGTAGAAGGCCTGTGAGGAAACAAGATTGCAGTTGCAGGCTCAAAACCTAAGACACCCTCAACTCAGCAGGGGTGAGCACTGCGGACTCCAAAAGAGCCCAGCTGAAACCGATGGAGTTTCGAGATTGCAAGGCGTTGCAGGAGGTAATCAGTTGTGCAACAACGAGTCAGAGTGTCGGTATAGATTACTGTCACGTAGTTACTAGTAATAACAGCTCCCTCCGCCTCAACAAACAGAAATCCCAGATGGTAGCACGCTTGAGTAGCTGATATCTCAACAAGTTATTTTCCTTGATCGCCCTTTGAACGCGAGAGGAACTACAATGAAAACGTCGCAAATCGAAGTTGTCGAGGTTTGCACCGCGTACATGTCCACGACAACTCGCAAAGCTGGTCCTGTGACTACCAAGTCTGCAAACAGCTACGAACCCCTCATGAAGTGATTCG
Organism: Physcomitrellopsis africana; assembly: GCA_036785485.1. Classification (NCBI taxonomy): domain Eukaryota; kingdom Viridiplantae; phylum Streptophyta; class Bryopsida; order Funariales; family Funariaceae; genus Physcomitrellopsis; species Physcomitrellopsis africana. Next base: position 49,052 of record JAWRVF010000656.1, read on the forward strand.
ACAAGAACTGGAAAAACAAAAGCAAATGATGCAGCAAAGGACAGCTGCTTCGAAAGCGCAGCACCTGGTGATCCAATCAGGCTTGCACAGTTTTCCTGGAGTGGTCGTTTTTCTCCTCGGCTACGGAACAACGAACGTTGAGATGCTAAACCTGGAGGTTGGCGGGAGGGCATAATTTAGCCTCATCCAAGTGGGCGTTGCAGGATTTGGATGCACGTGGGGCAGGCTTGCGATCTATGAAGATTTGGAACCTCCTGGTGCAGCTCACATGTCACAAGCCAGTTTGTCCAAGTGACCTGCATCGCACTTCCACTTCCACTTCCACGCCGCACCTTCATGGCATTGCCTGTTGCTTCCCACCAGTACCTCGAAGGTCGCCTCCTGCAGCGTACCTCTGACTGGGTCCTGCAATGTTCCTGCCTTCCTTCCTTCCTTGTCCATGCCGACTGTTTTCCAAGCACTCGGAGTCCATTTTCCAGCACTGGGCGAGTCAGACATGGAAACTGGTTTTGAGACTCACATTCCGATATGGTGACTATGATTCTTGTAAAATAATTGCAAAAAAATAACTGCATACTTTTTCAGGAGAAGCTGAGGGGTCGTTACTTTTCAAAGTGGTCCTTGTTACAATCATGCAATAGTTGCTAGTGGATCCTTAGTTTTTGATGAAACTTCAAAATATCAAAATATGGTGTCAATAGAAGGCTACTGTACTGGAAGGAAAGTGGGCCATGTGTATTCTTTGACGGATTTATTTTCAACCTATTTCCCTTCTTTGACGAGAAAACCACGACTCATTAAATTTCACTCTTAACTTCGTGATGAGGTTCACATATCTAGATTAATCTTATCGACATTTTCACCATTGATAAATATATTGAAAATGGTTTGAAGTAGTTTATTAAATAAGAATTATAAGAGCGATGATTCTAATTCTCATTTATTTATTTATTATGATAAATAATAATTAAAAATACCTTTTAGCATCAACTACTCAAATTTCAAGTACATGAGTATGCTAAAATGTTGCTATACATGAAAAAGCTGAAATTTATCAAACTCGACAATGAATTTTGCACCATGTATTCGTCTAATTCTATTGTAAAGCGGCTTTTAAGTGTGCTCCTAGATTTCTTGCCAGTTACTTCAGTTGGCAGTTCACAGCATGTGGGATGGAGAGAAGAACTATCTAATGTATATATATATATATATATATATATATAAGTATCGCATCTATCTCACTCAGCTCTGATTCTGTGTCTTGAGGTTTTTGCTCAGTCAAGCGTATGGGAAGCATCACCAGCCGAGATCAGATCGGTACATAGCTCAGATCCATCTTAAATTTCTCATCACGTGACAAAACTAAGTGCCTGTTCCTCTGACTGTGCTGAACCTCGTGGTGCAACAGTAAAGCTGAAGCGGTGATGGAGCAGTGCAACAAGCTACTACAGAGAATCAGCAAGTTCGAAGTGTCGCAGAGTAAACAAGGTGGTGAGCGCATAAGATCTTTCATTGACTTGCGTAACACGTAGCAACATGTCTCCACTTCTGTTAGCCTGGTTACCCGCACAATACACCACAAATATTGGATCCACCTCCCTTAGTCGACGACCGCACCAATTGACGGCAAAGACCAACTGTAGCCATGTATGCTCGTCTCCAACTTGCAGGGGCGGCATTGTTCAAAGCATATAATTGTACGAATCAGCGTCAGAATTCTGACCACTGCATGGTCCGGCACTGATCAGTATTCCATTTGCAGACAACCCACTTGATCGACGAATGCTAAACTAGTCAGCTGCTAATCCAGTTTCTGCGCCGCTTTCGTAATGCCGATTTCGTTTGTAGCCTATTCCGCTTCACTTGCGTCAGCGGTGTTGCAAGTTGCGAGACTGCTGAGAACTTTCAATCTATTGCAGGTTCAGAATATTGCCACTAATTAACTATTGGGTTGGGGTTAGATTTGTTTAAGCTGTACCCACCTCATCAACAGCTTATTGCAGAATGAATTTCGCGTCATTGACGCCCTGTGGATTAGGTTGCTCAACGGACCATCTGGAAGTGCTTCAGACTTTCTTCTCGTATTTTTAGTCGGTTTGGGATATCATTAAAAAACTCTTTCTGGTTACAGACTAACTACCAGAGATGCAAGTGGCCTCTTGTCTAATTTTAATCTCGAGCTAAAACCGTTGAATACGCCATCCCTTTCCAGTCGATTATTCCCAAAATCGCAACTGTGATTGGTGATTTAGAATATTCTCCGGACCAGATCAATGTTCCTTCGAGCAATTCGAGTGCTATTCTTGTTGTATCAAGAGAAGGACGCATTCAATGAACTCCAAAGTAGTTGGTAGCTCTTAACATTGTCCGTATTCTATGATCAAGGGATGTACATGTTAGCAGTTCTGTCACGTGAGACATCAACCTCTCAAACGATTCTAAACCAGATTCAGATGAGGCAGACCAACACACAAGGCATGTAAAACTTGCAAAGTGATGCTGCCAGATCCTTTCTCCAGAGAAAACTCTGCCAGCACTACATGACTGTATGTGTTAAACTAAAACTTAAGGTATTTCGAAAGATCCAAGGCACCATAACTGAGAATCATCAAGCAAACATTAGATCGTTTGTTGGCAAGATTTAAAAAAGACGAAAAACTGTGTTCCTGATGTGTTTTAAGTGTTGGGAGTTGAGGATCAGCTGATTCAGGAGCATCACAGCTGCCACCAGAATCAGCTTCGAATGCATATCATCACATTATCTGGGCTCTAGAAATACACAATTTTGGGAACTCCTGCAGCAAAAAGCTCAACAACTGTGTGAAGAACTGTTCAAGGCATGGTTCACTAGACTCGGTGCTGCAAACGCATGAGAATTTGCGAGTTCTCATCGCCGGTGCAGATTCACGTGTGAAGCATGTGATGCTTGGGCGTTCAAGTCTGCATCACTGAACTGAAGAGAGGCTCTTCTTCTTCTTCTTCTTCTTTGGTTTTTGCTAAAGATATTGGTATTCGTCCGTTGATTCTGTGAAAATTGTATATTATTTTCCATACATTTGTGGAATAAAAAAATATTTTAAGCTGTATTCAACTCTGGAAAAAATAGTATCAAAAAGGTTGGATGTGAAATCATAACCATGTCTGCTGGAACCTTGTACAGGGTTTACTACTGCTATATATATATATATATACATACATATATGATTAATTCCCCTTGTGTATTTAACATTTGAAAGGCATAGGAACAATGCACATGTAAAACTTCATCTATACATCACTCATTCTTGTGATAGAATATTATCTTTTTGCTTTCTTAAATTCTTTATTTATTTTTTAAAATCTAAAAATAGTAATGTTAAAACAAGAGCTCAAAGGATGTAAATAAACAAGTAAGACATATATCAAAGAAAAATGGAAAATATATATTTATATATATATATTGAAGAAGAAATTAGAACAACTATTGTTAAAGACAAAAAGACTAGAGACTCTTGAAACTAGACTACAAGCAAGAGAGGTGTTGACAAGAATGAAGAAAGCCTCATTTTTGCCTCTATATATACTATCTAATTAAGAAGCTACTTAGCACCATCCTAAAGGCCACATGAGACGTGTCCAATTTGTAAGACAAATTTCTTACATGTGTGCCATGTGACCAACTTGTAATATAAGTGGCCAATATGTACGACATGTGGTCAACTTATTGGCCAATCTTTCAACCTACCAATCACCTACAAATGCATAATAGATCAAATCTGCATCTATGAAGCTTCTAAGAATCTTTGCAACAAGATATTAAAAGTTTCATCTATTTTTACTTACTTCTACGTAATTTTATTTATCCAAGTAAATATTCTAATAATTATAGATGTCCATGACAAACACTAATTATATTATATTTTTTTAAAAATAATATCTTTATAAATATAAATTATTGATAAATTTTTATATTTAATTTTTTATATTCAATTTTTGGTATTTAATTTTTAATACTCAATTTTTTTAAAAAAATATTTTAATAATATATTGTAAGGATTTAATTTTTCATATGCAAAGTGCAATGATTATTAAATATTAAATATGAAAAAAAATTATTAGTCATGAAGCAAGAAAAATTAGATTGTAAATGTTTACAAAAGAGTGCAAATCAATGAATTAATATGTTAAAAGAACAATATGTAGATAATGAACACTTTAATTTTATTATTTTTTAGTATAACATAATTTTTTTAATTAGAAATAAATTATGCAATATTTCACAAAAAATTTGAAGCAGATTTAGTATTACTAATATAATTTACAACCATTGTATTTTTGTTGATTAAATGTACAAATATGCTAGAAATATATATATATATATATATATATGACATAAGAAATTTAAAGTAAACAAAAAAAAAATTTAATGGCAAACAAATGATAAAAAAACTTTTAATAAAATATTTTAGTGTATATATATACATTAAATGTCATTAAAAGTAGATCTAAACCTGTACATGGGTAAAAAAGAATGTGTTTGCCTGATTCTTCAAAGGTGGTTCTATTATAAATGTATTCAGACATGTTGGGATTGCAAAAAATGATAAAAATACATACAATGATTGCATGAAGATGATTCCAAAAACATTATCTATTTTTTTATTTTAAGTCCAAGGTGTTAAAATTTATAACAAGAGTATCTTGATTTTTCTATCGAAGCCCTAAAATTCTTATACAATTGTCTTTAATTATGTGATTTCAAGCAATACATTCATTAATTTTTAAAGATAAAATATGCTTGTGTATTCAATTGATTCACATGGTGGAGGTAAATTTTGATAGATTTGTTATACAATACACATACCTAATATTGCTTCAAAATCATTATTTGATAAGACAAAATCTTTTCAAAGATAGACCAAGTATATAATTTTTGACTTATAAATGCTTACCATGTTTTCCAAGGGCATGAAAAACATCTCAATCCTATCAAACTAAAACTATCTCTGCACACCAAAAATAATTCCAGGAATAGCAATCAAACTCTTGAGTGGGCGTCACGCCTTCTTTGTCCTGAACATTGCACGATATTCACCGTGCTCACAAGCTGAAGGGAAATTAGAATTTTCATGTTACATCCATTGTTGGTGCTATCCAAGCTTTTCTTTTACCGCTACTTAGATGGTTGGCAATTCAAAGCTTTACAGCAGAACCAACTGTATCACAAAGCTCGAGTAAATGTGTACTCCACCAAATTAGCTCTTCCTAGACTTGGAAGGCTTCACCCATATTTGACATATCTAGTGTAGTATGGACATCAAGAGCACTCTTCAACAACTATTGCTGTTGTGATGGACGACTGCCTGCTTTAAGGCACCCGGCATTAGGTCTCAGCCAACAACATGTCCTTTCCTGATAAAAGCACATGAAGAAAGTTACCAATACTCATCACCTAGGCCGCCATGGAGAAAGTGATATTCTGTTGCATATGGCACCCCCAAGCTGAAGAGAGCAAAAAAGACCACCATAGCAAGGGCAAACACAAGAAGAAACCGAAATAGATGGATCCCCTCGTTCAAAAGAAGAAATGACTCCATTACATCATCGTCATTTTCGTCACTCACGTCTTCGACATGAACATTCACTCGCACCAGAGGGCAAGTGAGTAGGCCAAAGACCAAACCACTTATTGCTGCTCCCAGATGGGTCCTGCAATATATGCAAAGAAGCTACAATCAAGATACAAGTATACAGCAACTGAAACAACATAAAGGTAAAGACGAGGAACACAAAAGCAAATACCAGACTTTGATTTTTATCCAAGTTCCTCCAGGCTTAAAAAAAAACTTATTACTTCATCATCTTCACTAAATTAGGTGAAGACTGGAGAGATCCACTTACCAATCGTCAACAGGGAAAAAGTTACACAATGCATAAGTGATAGCAGTAAAGATGACCACTTTGCGAACTATTTCACCAGCTACATCCAGACCAATAATTTCTCGGTTGCGTAGTATATAGACCACCCAAGCAGCCATTAAGGCAAAAATAGGACCCTGTCCAAACCAACAACACAACCAGTTAGCCGACATCGTTCAGAAAAGAAGCAACGAATAAAGTTGCAAGGCGCTGAAAATTAAAATGGGTAAATTGCTTTTAGTTTATCCGGATCTCTTTGATCCTCCAAAAAAAAAACAAGATTCTTCTCTCATATCAATAGCCACACTTCTAGTAGAAACACACATAACTAGGTCAAAGAAAACAGTGAGAATCTACACATGCGGACTGTAATGAGGCTGAAGTAAAAACAACTTACAGAGCCGCCAACGGTGCCTTGAGGTGTGTGGAAGAAGCTCAAAAGATTACCATACAAACCGCCAAGTAGATATATCGCGGAAAACCCTAAAGTGCCAAAAGCACTTTCAACTGCTGGCCCAAATTCTAGCAACGCCCATGTACTCAAACCTAAGTGCAAAAGGCCTGAATGCTGCATTCTCACACAAAAATTCAAGAAATCAAAAAAGATTTTAAAAATTTAGGTAAACACCGCTTCATCCAGGATGAAACTCTCATCCAAAATTCTGAAAGCAGTGTCTAAAGCATAACAACAAGCAGGTTACCTTTTTCTCAAAACTGCCGACATGACCTCTCATCTCTTGTCCACTTCGCAAATGAAATGTTAAGAGATAGTGAACACTACGATTCTACTTGAACATAACAATAAATCCTTCAAAGGAATATGTTCCTAATAATCTGCTTCAAAAGAATAAATTAAAACATCAGTGCAATTAATGTGCATATGGGTAAGTTAAAGCAAAAATAGGGAGGCGACAATAATTACCAGAAACGTTGGGGTAATTAGACGCCACCACTCTCCATTTACAATCAGCTCGTTAACTTTCGCTCCATACAGGTAAGGAAGAGAGGCATCTACCATACCGGGCACCTCTTGTGGACTAGCCAAACCAAATAAGTATACTGCAACATTTAAAGCTACCAAGCCATTCCTGCAGGTATAAATGTATTAACATGAGGAGGCTGTGCGCCAATTACCACGTTCAACTTGTAAGACAGGGATTCATCCTTTCATGCATCTGAACTAACACATAAGGAAGGCTACCTTAAAGACTTCAAAGAGTAAAGAGCGTTGAGTACGCGGTGAGTTTTCTCACAGTAACTTGACGTTGTAGAAGAAACCATCACATGGTCAATGGGCAACAAACATATAGTACAACTAAAAAGACACCAGAAAAACGATTTTAGAACTCACACAACATAAGATTTCGGAGTGGCAGATTGCAAGCCCCAAGAGGATCCCTGCATGAAGTTCTCATCGTCTGCCGACAAAAGTTTTCCCGACTCCACTTGTTGCTGAAGAGCCTTCTCCAACTCTTCCATAAATTCTCTATATTCTGCTTCCTCATCCTCCCCTACAGGGGTGTCCAACGCACCAACAACCTTGATACTTTCTTTTTTCTCATCTTTGTCTATGGTCGGTTTGTCCTCTTCCACTACTTTCTTTGTATCCTCGTAGGAGGTTGAAGCTACAAATACGAGATATGCCTCTCAGCACATATTGAAGATAGGTTAATTTTATCCATTCTAAATCAGAGGAAAACAATCAATAAATGATTTAGTAAGTAAAAAAAGACCTTTCAGTAATGATAAGTAAAAAAAGACCTTTCAGTAATGATAAGTAAAAAAAAGGTCTTCCGCATGTTGAAAATCAACTTTCGGTTAGTTGAGGCATTCAACTACCGCTGGTAGAATGTAACCGCAACCAACAGAGACTTACTTTTTTCAGATTCACGGGGCCGTAGCTTGTCGAAGTATGCATCCAGTGCATTGAGTCCACCTGCACTATTTTTATCATCATTTTCTACACAATCCTTCACCACGTCTCTTGCACCGAAATCTTGAGAAGTCTGACTGCCCATAACCGGCCCGCCACTGCTGGTCCTGGATTGCGACACAGCTGTGGAAGCCCCATTTACTATTCCTTGCGAATATGGTATAGAGCTTGAGGGTTCTTCTCCTCTACTCGCATGGAGTTTGTCAAAGTAAGCATCCAGTGCACTCAAACCCTTCTTAACAGCCCATTCATCTGTCTCGGTAACATCCCCCTTGGCTTCGATTGTAGAATTTACAGTTTCTTCCTCCACCGACCTGTCATCCAACTGTTCCGTCCGACTTGTTTGCAGACAATTCACAGGACCTGCAGGTAATATTTGCCTTCTCCTGCTGTATGTACTGCGATACGCCAGACCTTCGGGATCCGGCTGGGGGAACCTCAGACGATGTGCCCTACGAGTAACCCTTTGTTTTCTCACTTCATAACTAATAATTTGCTCAGTCTGAGAGCCCAAGCTATGATCATCTCTAAAGCCTCTACAGGAAAAGTCCTTCAAATTGTTATTAGAATCAATAAACTGATGTGGAGATTGCAGTTGTTGAATGTGACTAAAGAGTACAGCCTGCATACCATGCACCAGGGCCATGGTCTCTGCACACGAATTGCACCAATTATCAGATCCTTAGGATTGGACGATCATCTTTTCCAACCTTGCATCCTTCATAGTTGAAAGATTAGCGGGTCCGAACGCTGCGAATGCCTCTATAGCCATACCAGAGAAAAGCGATTCCAGCTATCTGCCACATCACAACAAACCATGCATGTATGCTCAAAATTCTTCCCATTGCTGAATATTCAGCAACCGTGTGGCCAGACACCACCCAACAAGACGTAGACTACCTGGGTAATACCGCAAAATTTATACGAATATCGAGTACGCACACCGACGTCCACCACGAGAGTCCGAATTCCGGACTAAACAAGGTAGTGATGGAAACGTAGAATTTCTAGCTAAACATTCCTGTGAGAGGGAAAACGACACTCTCACTCACATGCAAAAATCGGCGTAGTCTTGAGAAATTAGAAATTAGAGAATCTCGAGCGAGGAAGAAATGCAACAGCAGTGCCCAAGAGTAAAAAATGCATCCTCAAAGAAAAGAAGAAAGGTTGAAACAATACAGTCCAGCTCAAAATCGCACCACAGATCACCAACGCGGCGCCATACCTCTTTTGCTATGAAAAACAAAACGGCAACCCCATAACCAGCACAGAAGACGTCACCTGCTGCGGCGACCTAAGCAGAACAGAGTAAAACTGGAAAAAAAAGAAAAAAAAATTCGAGGTCTCACTACGGGTTTAGAACAGGACGCACCATCAACCGGAACAGCCGTAATCCATTCCAGGCACCGAATTCTGCAAAATGTTGCAACCCACCTAGAGAATAATTCGCCTGTGTTACCATCTACTCTCTACTATCATATCTTCGCTTGTGCAATCTTGTGTCATAGTCACCACTCTTTGATCTTCTGGATGAATGCTGAAGATGGAAATGAGGATTTAACACTTTTTGCCGATTCATTTGATAAATGTGGTGATAAATGAGCTGGATGGTTGCTTTTGCTTCTGGGTTCACCCACTGTCTGACACACAAGGGCAATATTTAGCTCGAGAGCTATAGGCCTATCACCGTGTCGCTGATGAGTGAGCTTTTCCGAGGCTGTTTTTCTTGTGCCGCATCAGTTACTCACGCATCTCTGATGGTGACTCTCCTAAACAAGACCCCGATTGTGCTTGTGCTTCAGCGACGCAACCAGTATTCCATATGGCTTAGAAATGGGGAAGAGGATAACAAGTATGGGCGCGTGGGCCCACTATGCCCAGGTTCATTGGTGAAGGCATTCATGCACTTGTCATCAGGATAAGGGATCAAGACTTTCAACAAAACTTCCATCAACAGCCTATTCTCGAAATCCTGTTGGTTTCGTGCGTAGCCAGCTGCGGGGTCCATCCACTTTACGCAGTGGACCGTCTTCCGAAGGCGTAGAGAGTTTGTTGCATTTGGCCTCCAAAGAGTCCCTGGAGTTTAGAGTGGTGGAAATTGTCGAGTTTAAAGGTTGCGATTCCGAAGACGTTGGGTGTATGCAGCAACAGATGTCGAATCCCATCCTCGCGCATTGGCAGGCCATTAGTCCCTTACGAAATTGAACATTGTTTTCTACCGACGTGTGTAAAAATTCATGTAAAGTGAACTTGAATAATCTTCTGAGGTGATTGTTTGATTAGTTGACCCAATTTTCTGGGGCATCTGACCATACTGCAATGTGAAATTTGTGGGGAAGTGATGGTGTTGACCCCAGCAAAGAGAAAACTGGATTTCAAATTACTAAAATTTACGCCACAAGTTTCATGCCACTGAAGAAAAATTACGAAACAAATTCACCTCGAGAAAAAAATGAAAATAAATTCAGTCACAACCAGTTGTCCATACTTCCTAACTCGAATGTTATTTTTAATAGTTTTTAAGTACAACTATTTAGAATGATTCTTACGGCATCTATTTTTTGGTCTTGAAAAAATAAGAAATTTGTAACAATGAAACTCATCGCATCGCATTCACAATCGCCGACATAATCTCTTTGACTTTACAAATGGGGAAAAGTGGCTGATATGGGGATCCTTGCTCAGCATTCGGAGGTCAACGAGCTTGCATAGATCGCCGCTTTGTCGCTCCATCATGAGAGCAAATCTGATATCCCTCATCAAAACTTTGCGTAGAAAAGCACCATTGATCACACGATCCAAACTTCAATCTCATATGTGAAACACACACACACACACATCATTCCAGAGGGATGTTGTCGTGACAGTTGTGGAAGGGCGTGCTGCAGCCTCCCTTGAACACTTTCGTTGCAGAACTATTTCAAGGTGGCCTTTGTTTTATAGATCTCCGCCTGCGCTTCACTTATACTGCTATTTTTCTCGCCTATCACCACGTCACCTTGATTTGAAACATAGCACCAATGAGATTATTGTAGAGTCATTGAGCCGATCTGGGTCTCCTTTTGGAAGTTTGAAGGGCTTGTGGGCTCCATTGAATTAAAGAATTCGCATTGTTACACTCAAGCTCATATCTGAAACGACTCCTGCCGCCTCGTACAATCCCTGGAGAGGAAGAAGACAACATCACTATTGGAGTCATAAAGCGCCCTCAAATTAGCAGAAAACCCCACTTCTATACTCATTCTCACAGCGATTTGAGTACTGTTTTGAATCAGAGGTCAAGTAAGCTTCTGGATGCTTTTAAGTCACGAATCATCTGTCTAGATGATCCGTAGTCAGGCAATTCTGAGGGTAAATGAACCACTTCAAGGGCCTTCAACAGTGCAAGATCACATTAGATTACATCTGGGGCCTCAATCTCTCACGATCCAATCTCTTTCCTGACAGCACCCCTGATCTTGTCCCTAGCGTTCTTAGCAGCATTCACTTATGTTCTGCTTGCCATAACAGGCAGTTGCAAACTGAAAACATTAATTAATTAGTTTAAAACAAATGAAGCAAGAAGATGACTGAAGATCAACATGATCACTCTCAAAGCCACTGGGTTGCTCACACCACTCCTACCAGAAAATAAATATAGCTGTACAGGAGAGAATTAACACAGAAAATTCGACGAGGAATAGCAGGGTATCTGCTCCATCCATCCCACTATTGAACTATCAGATTATGCTTCTTTCTTTCTTCAACTCAAAAGCTACAAGCACAGCACACGAAGACCCAATTCTTCTAACAAGCGTAATACGCACCAGAACAGAAGCACAACTAAGGGTCAGAAACATGAGCATGGAGACCCGAATTCTCTCCCGCTCAATCTACCAGGTTCATCAATTTCTACCCCAATCAAGCGCAGCGAGAGAGGTTGCAGTAATTCTGCAACTGTGAATCTAATTAAAAAGTTTGAAAAGATTGAGCTTGGAATGTAACTGCTTTGAGAGAAAGGACCGGCCTGAAAGGCTACCTCTAGATGATAGTCCTGCATCGAATTTAGACACTTGTCCCGCACTATCATGTCAGAAGTGTCTCCCTCTCTATCCTTCTCAATTCTGCTCCCTGCACTTCCTTGCAGCAAAGCGTGCTTGCTTCGCACCACTTACACACGCACACAGGTTGATGCAAACTGTACGCAGAGCCATCGCACACTAGCTCAACTTTAACCATAAACATCAACTTAAATGTGACGACAGTCGCCTGAATCCCGTCACTCTCTCTTTCTCTCTGGGTGTCTGTTTGCCTGTGTGTATGTGTGTGCACAGGATTTGATCTGTTTCTGCAGGATGTGAACTGTTGGCCGGTACAACAATGGGAGTGGAACGGCAAATTAAGCAAACGCCGCATCATTCCTGCTTACCGCTTCATCTCCTCCACTTCCACACTTCAGAATCGCTCACTGTCTGTCTCTCTCTCACACTCTCTGGTTGTCTGTCTGTGTGTTTGTGTGCTCTGTGTTTTCCACTTTTCATCATCCTTTTCGAACTGTTGCCTAGTCATCAGTTTTCTGCAGCCTCTTGTCATTCATGAGCGTTGCAAGTATTGTTCTTCTGAGTGTTTTTTATTTGACGATGTGGTTTTAGTGTCTGTTGCCGGTGGTTGTGTGAGTGACATGAGTTGATGCTCCAAAAACAAAGATGCAACACTAGTGTTCAAAAGCCAATACATGAGTCAAAGCACAGACCCACTAGATGCAGAGAAGCAGTACACAATATCGGAATGGTTGTGTCAAAATATCAAAAAAATTAACTTGCACAATTAGCATGGTTTATGACATTATTTTACAAGATTCTAAGAGAAGTTAAATTAACCATTATTTGCACTACATATAGGTTCCATAAAAACCCTCCAAAATTTCATTTATGTACATATAGAGAAAGATTTTGTGACTCTTCTTTAAAAACCTACACTACATGTAATGACTTTTTCAAAAAGAACTTGAAGAACAAGCATTTACACAGGAAATAATAGTTAAAACTTTGCACATTGAAATTTTAAAAGATAAAGCAATAAATTTTTAGTTTCACAAATTAAAATATTAAATCAAAACAGATTTACTTTTATAAATAATTAAGGTAACATAATTGTACTTATAGAAGAAATAAATATATATATATATATATATATATATATATATTACTGGACAACCATCAAAGCCTCAACCATCAAAGATTCTACCACCATGTGTTTTAAATATTATATATATATATATATATATATATATAATTTATTAAGTATAAAATAATATATAATTAATATATATTTTCACCATGATTTTCTAAATAAAATAATATTATAATAGAAGTTTAAATATTTATTAACTTTTTAAAAATCATAATTACTTTTGAAAGAACATCAAGTAAATATATATATATATATATATATATATATTTAAAAAGAATCACTCTAAAACTTAACCATGAACTCAATTCTTTAGGATATGTATTTTTGTATCTAAAATAAAGAAAGAAAGATAGAAAGAAAAATAAACGTTGTATTCATCCTTAACCAAATCTATCTGCAGCAATTTTTTTTTTTTTTTGTACAATATAATTTATAAAAGTCTATAGTTTTTACTATTACTTTTAAGTAAAATATTTTTTAATTTATTTAAATTTTAAATTAAGTAATTTTTAAAAAACATAAAGTATATTAAAAAATCATTTCTAAACTACATCAATAGAATTGAAATAAATTCAAAAGAAATACTAGGTAGCAATCAATGTATATTAAAAAAAGAATTAAATATTCTAAAAAATATATTTAATATATATTTCAAATCATAAAAGAAATTTAATCAAAATGTAATATATGTTTAATAATATTTCTATTTCAAATATCACATAAAATGCATCTACATATAATTTATAATATATTTTGATAAGTTTATGATAAATAATAGATATGTATATGTGTATATGTATATATATAGTGTGAATTTATTATTGCAATTTTTAACTAAATAAATATGTTTGATTAAAGGTGTAAAATGACTTGATTAAAAATTACCACAAAGTAAGTTTAAATATTTGATACATTGACATGGCTATTATATCAATGAGTATTGGTAGGAACTATTTTTTTTTTAAATGTTTTTTTCAAAAATCAATTGAAAACCATGCATTAATCATTAAAATTGTATAAAAATAAACCATATGAAAAAAACCGGTATATTTAGAATCTTTTTGATAACTATGCAGTAATTATTATGTTATCATATTTAATTTAGTTCTCAAAAGAAAATTAAGATGTCTCAGAAGTATTATAATAAAAAACGAATTACGAGTTTAGATCTTACTTGATTTTTAAACGAATTTCATCAAATTTTACAGTGTAAGAATTTGATACAAAAATCAAACTAAATTTTAAATGTGTGTGTATATATATATATATATATATATAAATATATCTCAATTTTACAACTAGATACTCATGTACAAAGATTTTGCAATCACAATCTTTAATTCAAATTCATCATTGTATAATTATAATGTTAAAACAGTACAGGCATTTTAATTATGTTAAGAGGCATTTGTGAAGGCACTTATAGGAATGCTTAGACACTCTTAGCATGCCCAGAAGTGCATCTCCCAACAGAAACCATTCAAACAGTAACACATTAAAACATTCTGGTGCACAATTAGTTTTTTATGTTTCTGGAACAATAGATGTTATTTTGATCTAAGTTGAACCAGCATGTAGTACATAATATCATAATTCTTTCTCATTATCTCATTAACAACAATAAGCTTTCAAGTTCTAAAAATTCATCGCTCATTCTCATAAAGATAATCTGAACGACCTCTCTTGAACTAGAACTTCTTATCCTAACACGAGCACCTGATGGTTAATGCTTTTCTACACAGCATTACACGGAGCATCAATCTATTGGAAGAGAAAGTTACCAGTTCATGTGGACTAGGCTCCCCATGTTGGATACCAGTGTACCAAATTAACACACGGACGATAGCAGAGATCTGGTTCTACGGTGAAGAGCAACCAATTCATTTGCGTAGACCGGTGAGCTAATCCATACAACCGTCAAGGAAGTCACAAATGAAGAATTAGGGCTCCGAGACTGTCACGCACACGGTATGTCCCAACTTTAGTCCATTCAATGGCAAGAGGTTTTAGACATAGGTGTCGAATGCACAGCTGATGCGCATTGATATACACAGAGTGGCATAACAGAATCGAGTCACTTTATTGGAACGTAATTCAGTCACCTACCCTAAATCGTGTCAGCAACGCGTTTGTCTTCAGGGCAAGCTTTATCTCTTGAGCTACAGAACACACATTAACATCGTCATCTACAGTCCAAGAACTCTTCTGCACGCTTCCTTAGGAGACCTGAGACGAGCAATCCTTACTACTAAACAGAGAAGTCAGCGAATTATCTAAGAGACGGTGACGACACCCTTCATGCCAGCACCCTGGTGGGGCTCGCAGTAGAACTCGTAGGTGCCGGGAGTCTTGAAGGTGATGGAGAAGCTCTCATTAGGGCCGTTCAAGTAATCCTCGTGGTTAATATCCTCAGTCTTGACACCGGCGGGGACGTTGTCATCATCGAACATGACATTGTGAGGAAATCCCTTGTTGTTGACGAAGGTGATAGACTCACCGGCGGCAACGGAGATATCACTGGGGTAGAAACCAAGGGCACCGTCGTCACCTCCCATCTTCACAGTGGTAGCGTTGGCGGAGGCCACGAGCAGCAAGGAGCTGGAGGCGGCTACGAGGGCCTTGCCGATGGTCTTCATGGCATCGCTATTGGCAGAGGCACGGACGACGGGGACCATGCGCACCACGGAGGTGGACGACACCTTAGCGGGGGCGGCCTTAGTCGCGGCCTTGAGGCCAGAGAAGGAGGGCACGGAGACAGCGGCAGCTGCGACGGACGCCATGGAAGCAGAGATGCGGTGATGGACAAGGCAACACTGTCTACGATGGAGGAAGGCGCAGTCAGGCAATGCAAGAAGACCCTGGGTTGCGGTGAGAGGCTTTATAAGGGAGGCGTGGCCATAGCCATGGTTATGGAGCGACACACAGACACGCAGCCAGGGCGTAAGCCACAGGGGTCGTCCAAGTGGGGCCGTCCATTGGACGGATTCGGATAAGCAGTGTAAGGCTGAGGACGCTGCATGGCCGCCCGATCGGACCCGTCGGGCCCTTCATCCGACGCTCCCTAGGTTCTCGTGCTGGCTACCAGTTATACAATCCCTGCTTCGTTCACTATTCAATTTTAGTGGATATTTCCTACAATTATGTGATCTGGGTAGTGTGTATGCTTCAAAGAATTCTAATGTGTGTGTTATATGGATGAAATTCATGAGTTTTCTTTCATTTTATTTTATTTTATTTGTTTCAACAGTAATGCTTGAGATATGAGCTTTGGATTCTGTATGTTTCATGGTTTGGTCACGGTTTTAATGATATCCAACATTTTTATATTTTTTTTTAAAAAATGATATAGGTTGAATATTTGAACTTTCATGATTTTTAAAACTTTTAAGTTTTTTTAGATGGATGAATAGTTTTGAAACGCATTGATGATCTGTTATCTATTGATTGGATTTTTAATTTTTTGTATTCTGAATTTTTAAAATAAAAAAATAAAAAAATAAAAAACTACAACTGCAAAAATATTTATAGCTTTACTGTGTAATGTCGCTCATTTAAGCTGCTACCATTAATCAACAACTTATCAACACTATGAGTAGGTTTTGACCTCCAAAATGATTTAAATAAATGATTTTCATAGTTTTTATTATAATTCTTTAATATTTTCTTTCTTTCTTTTATAGTTATTTTGGGAAAAAAATAGCTATAATATACAAAAATTGCTGCAAATTATATATATATATATATATATATATACACATACATACAGTAAAAGTTAAAATATACATCACATGGCAATTATTCACTTGCCACATAGATTGTAGCATTGAAGCTATATTTTAACTTGTAAGTTTCAAATTTCAAATTTGAAAATATCTATTTAATTTATTCAGCCCTTTGGTCTATGTACACAATATCTTTGAAATACTTTTTAAAAATCTCATTTACTTCTTTATTTTCATCATATATTTAAAAATCAAACAACATATTAAACTTTGATTAAAATTCTACTTTTTTAAAAGTGCCCTAAAAATATATATTTTTAAAAGTGCCCTAATTATTATTGTTATAATTGTTATTTTTATAATTATTATTATTACCATTTTTTAATATATAAAAAAATTAATATGTTGACTGCATGTGCCATTTTTTTAAAGTTATAAACCATAAGTTAAATTGTGTCTCACTATAATCATTTAGAAATTTTATCAAGTTTAACATAATTTTAGCTTTATATGTACTTCAGTGTTCTTTTGCATAACATTATTCATTTATTCTGATATGTCAAATCGAACCTATAACTACTTCATAAGACCAATCGCAAACAATGTAAGTATTTTATTTATACATAAAATTTAAAATGTTTTTTAATACAAAAAATATGTTAAAATTTTATGTATCGAAAATAATAAAATTTTAAATTTGTGTTATATTAATCTTATGTATAGTACCACATTTTTAGATATTCTTGCCATAAATTAAAAAATAGAGATCAAAAAAATCTTTTAGTGTTATTACAAGAATAAACAATGAAGTTAGTAGGTGCAAACATAAAAAAATAAATTCATAATAGCATTAAAAAATTGGTAAAATTAAAAAAATTTATTTATATTTATGATGCAAAGTTATTTTTAAAAATTACCAAAATATAAATATAATAAATAATATAGTATAAATTATTATTTTTAATATAGTAATAAGTAAAAATCAGATCTCAAGGCTAATAATTATCTATCAAAGAAAGTTTTTTTTTAACTCAAAGTTATTAGTACAAAAGAGAATAATATATTAAAAAAAACAAAGATGTTCAACTACAATAAAAAATTTGTACCTATTTTTTCTACTTTTTATTTACATACATAGTTATTTAACATATCATATTCATCAACATATAATTTTATCAAGATAAATTTTTGAAAATAATTCAAAATCTTATAGTTGATTCTAGATTATGTTATTCTTTGAAAATATTTCAAAATCTTATAGTTGATTCTAGATTATGTTATTGTTTAAAAATGTTTTACTTTGATCATCTAATTTAATACATTTAGGTTAAATTATTGACATTTAAAAAACACGAAAGTATAGATACTGAAAAAATAAGATTCCATTACTTGTTGTTTTTCTATTTCTAAATGGTAGTACTTTGCAAAAAAAAATAAAAAAATAAAAATAGATATCAATTGATATCAAATTAAAAAATATTCATATAAATATGTAATATAATCTTACATTAGTAAATAAATATAAAAGTAAAAACTTCAAAATGAAGTATAGTCTTAAAATTAAATAAATGTCTCTTTACAAAAGATAAATTATTTGTAATATTTATTTTAATAAGATCTTTTATACTAAAATTAAAAATATCAAAAAAATTATTAATTTATTAATATTTAGTATTGTAATAATAAGGTGCTAATGAATCTTTGATGAATTAAATCTCAGTTAATTATACTATTTTTTGTATATCATAAGCTATCTTTCATTTTAGATACCAATTTTTTCTTCTCTAAACAATGCATTTAACTAACTAGTTGTACTTTCTTAAAATGTTTGTATAGTAAAAAAAAATCCAAGAAAATAGTAACATCTTTTAAGATTTTTAAGAATAATTTTCAAATACAAGACTATATTATGTAACTAAGTTTCTTGTGATTAGCTTATTCAATTTTTTGTTTTAAGTTCAATAAAAGAAAATATTGCTTATTTAAAATCTTATTTTTATAATTTTATTTTTTAATAATCATAAATTATCTTAAAATATACAAGAATAATATAAAGTATTTTCTATATTAATTAATATCACTTATTGCAAGAAAAAGTATTAATTATTAGAGGTTATTAATCATCAAAGATGGCATGTTGAAGACAAGATGGAAGTCATCTTTGTTAGGGCCTTAATGTCTAAGCTGCTTGCTTCCACCATGGTAGCCATATAGCCTTGCCTTATCCAATCATGTATAACCATGTAGCCTTATTAGCTACATGGTATCTATTAATTATCTTTTTTAATTAATTAATAATAATAATAATAATAAATTAATTATTAAAATTTAGAGGTTATCATTTAAATACTATAGAATGGATTTGGTTCCCAAAATTTTAATCAATTATTAGAGGTTATTAGATTTTAGAAGATTAATCAATAAGAAAAATATTATATATATATATATATATATATATATGATTTTTTTAATTTTAAAAAATATTTTTTAATAAAAATATCTTGCTAAAATTTACATATAATAATATAAAATATAAAATAAAATTAATTTAAAAAGTTTTTAGAAATAATCATATTTATCATAAATTATATTTAAAATAATTCTAATATAAAATATATTGATATATATACATAGAGATAAAACTAATCATATTAAAAAATATGATTAAGTATTTTTTATGATTTTTTTAAAGTTATTCTATATTAAAACATATTATCTTTGAATCCATATTGATAATTATTTAGTTAAAATAATAGAAATTAGATAAAATTTATTAAAATTATTTAAATAGATAATTATAATTATAATTATATATATGATGTTGCTAATACCACCACAATTTTTGCTACTCCCACCAAAATCTCCTATCCACTACATGTCATCGACATCCTTTGCTAATGTTAAATAAAATAATAATTTTTTTCTTTTCCAAATATTTATGTATATTTTTATAAAATTTTGGAATTATTAATAGAGTTTTTGATTGGAATAATAAAAAACTAAAAAAATATGTCAAGTGGATGGTAGGTTGTGGTGGCAATAGCAAAAAATGTGGTGACATTAGGAATATCCTATATATATATATATATATATAATTTATAAAATATAATATATTATAACTTTATAAAAGAAATATTTATATATTATATTTAATACTATATTTTTAGAAAAATAAAGATATTACTTAAACAAAATATTAAAGTTCAATTTTTATTCTTATTCTTAATAATATCAAATTTCAAACATAGAATTGATGCAAATTTAAGTTTAATAATGACAAATTTTTAATTTTTAATTTTATTCCCAATTCAATATTAAATACTTTGTGCATTTATTATTTTTTAAAAGTATTTGGATTAGATTGTCAACAAATGTTTATGATTTAAGCTTTGGATTTTTTTAGGCTGATTTCATATCTGTACATAAATAGTAATATTTAGTGATTTTATTTATTATTATTTGAAACTACAATAAACAATACACATTTATAAATATCCATCTATGTAAAAGAGTTATACTAATAATAGAATATTAACCTTGGTATTAAATTATTTAATTCTTAATTTGTTTTATTCAATATAATAACTACATATATTTAAAAAAAACCAATTGTAATTGTACTGTAGTGTAACATTATAAAATTACTTTATTTTTAAAAATTCAAGTTAAGAGAACTTTAATATTTTTGTGAGAATGGTTTATGCATACATGTTGTAGAATACTGTAATTGTAAAATTAAGTTGTTTTGGAATTTATAATAAAATCCATTAATTGAAAAAAAAAAAATTTTGAAATTTTAATTTAGAAGTGCATGGTATTTACATATAGAATGAGTATACATGATGATTGGATTTATCAAATAAATAATAGTACTGAACATAATCAAACTATTATACATATTAGAGTATTGCTAATTTTCTTGTATATATGATTTTTCAAAACTTAGTTTTTTAATAACATATTTACAACCTTCAAATTTCTATCTGTTATTTACTTTATAACAAAAGAATCGTAGAATTTTATAAAAATAAAAAAACAAGAATTAAGAATAGATATATCAAATTTTATAATATAAATCTATAAATATAATAAAATAGTAAATACCAATGATATCAATAATGTTTTGGATCTATAAAATTGTACAAGTTACGAACAAAGTATCAATAGATGTAATATTTTAAGAATCTTATTTCTATTACAATTATAAATTTGGATTGAGTATTTTTACTTTGATTTCTTTAAAATTAAATTTCTTTCAATTCAATTACAGATATATGTGCTGATAATCATGATTTTTTACATTTGTACACTTTTGCATCTTATCTAAGTTTAATTGTGTCTTAAGCAACTACTATATTTTTACAAAATTATTAAAGTGTTTCAGTATGTAATCCTTTAAATCAAAATTAAAAAGTTTTTCATTATGCTGAATGGTAAAGTAGACAGTTTCAACAAAATAATTTATGATTGAATTTGGAATTTTATATCATAAATTACACTTAAATGGTCAATAAATACAACCTCATGTCTTTTTGTGTCATCAATCACTTTTATAGATTGAAATCATAAACATGTAAAAATATTTAAAAAAAATTTAAATCATGTTTTTTATTGGATGAAAAATTAATTAAAATTACATTCTTGACACATAAACCATATATTGTATTAAAATAAAAATCTGTTTAAACAATTGAAATATCTCAAAAGGGCCAATCTATAATACCTAACAAATGGAAATACATTGAGATTAATCTTAAGAATCTTTTTTATTATAACACAAGATATTACCAAAATATTTATTAAATCATATTATATTATAGTTTTGAGCTTTACTTGAACCAAGCTTAATAAAATGATGAATTTTTTAAAGATAATATTAGATTAAAAAAATTAAAGCATAGTTTTTGATATCAGTACTTTATGCAAAAGGTGATCCAACAAATAATATGTATATATATATATATATATATATGCACACACACACATCACTTTAATGCTTTAGTTTTGTTAAAGAAGGTAGTGAAAAATATTTTTTAATAGCAATGTAGCTCTAAAAAGACTAAAACTTGTATGTAAAAAGCAAGACCAATCTAAATTTTATTTTAAAATGTATATTCATATACCTTTATAGCATTATGATCCTTTTAATATTTTATTATTTATTCTTATTTATTCCAAGGAAAAAAAAATTAATTGAATGTTTGAGCAGTAATGTTTGTAAAATTTTATTTGTTTTTATAATTGTTTTGATATATATATATATATATATATATATATGAACTCATTTATACCTTGAAGTAATACATATATTTGATTGGTTTTTATTAATAAATAATATATAGATATTACTTCTTACTAACACCTATGTATAAAAAATGAAACCCATTTAAAAGATATATTTGATGAGTGCATTTTAAAAATAAACCTACTTTTACAACTCATTCCATACAGCCATTACAAATCTTTATTTTTATTCATGTCTGTAGTACTCATTTTTTCAAAAAAAGGAACAAAAAGTAAAAAATCATAAGAACATGCTCAGTATTCATTTTTTCTTTAAAAATAACGTTTCAATAAATTAACATATGAAATCTAAATAGAACCATGTTTCAATACATATATTCGTGTCATTTTAAACTTCTACTAGTGTATGCACTTACATTCTAAATTTTTACATTCATTCGTCCTATTATGGTTAATACTTTTAGAAAGACTCTAAATAAAAATCTTTAAACAAATTAAAATATTATGTAACTTAAAAATATAAATTTCTTGAATTTCTAAAACAAATAAAAATTATTCTTCACATGTTTTTATTTACTAAAAATTGTTAATCAGAGCATCGAGAAGCTGAAATGAAATAGAATTTTGTTATTGACGTACTAAAAAATTCCTTATATTGTACTCACGTTTTTATATTATGTAGATATTATTTCATTTGTTTTCAGAAATAAAAAAAAATTTCAGGAAATGTTTTTTTTGTTTTGTTTTTTCAAATGTGCTTGATTAGATTTTTTAATATTAAAAACAAAAAATTCTTTAACTATTGTATAGCTAGTTTTGGATTAAGTACACTTTGAAGTAAAGTTTGGATTAATAACACTGTTAGTATATTCTAATACAATTCAAATTGACTTATTTGTGAATTTCATTTATTCAAATGAAATAATAATTAGCACTAAAGATCAAGGTGTTTTTTTTTCTTTTTTTCTTTTTTTCTTTTTTTAATAATAGAAAAGAATGGACTAAAAATGTACTATTAAGTTAATGTTCAGATGTGATATGATTTGAGTTTTATTTTTCTTTGTTGATCCCCACTGCCACTTTGTGAATTAATGTACTATTCATTTGATATTGTTAGGTTCTTAAATACTAAAAGTGCGGTTTAGAACAACTACAAGTTTAAATTTTTTTTTAGAGAAATGTATAAATTCCAAAATCTGATTGAAATTTTGTATGTAATCATCAATATTTATTAAAATTCTTGTTACTATACGTGTTTGCATGAATATTATCAATCAGTACATGGACCTAATTTGAAAAAAATAAAAATAAAACTTTATTCTTTACATTCATTGCACCAAGTTACAAAAAAACTTGAGAATAATTTTCTTACAATCCTTTAAATTACTGTGTGTTGCGTGCTCAATTCAATACTCGATTCTTATGTCAATAGGGGAAGCTTGAGTAAATTCTCGGAGCAGTTTTTCTAAAAGAAAAAGAAAAAGAAACGAAATCCTCAAAGATGCAAAGCAGAAAGAAACCAATCACGAAAAAAGATGCGATCTCGGAAAGAAGGGACGGGGAAAGATGCTGACGGCGGAAAGAAACGAAAACCAACCCGGGGAGGGGGAATCCCGAATGGAGGGGCGCTGCCCGGCGGGAGGCGGTTGCGGAGGGGGATGAAAAGGCGCGGGGCAGAGGGGGCAGGATAAAGACAGGAGGGAAAGGGAAAGAAAAATGCGCGGGGTGCACCCCCCCCTCCTCCCACTCCCCTCGTTGCCAGTGTGTCTCAAGCCATGAGATGATGAGTCGCGGGGTCGCCATCGTTCCTTCGCATGTATAGACTACAGCTTGCGCGTCACAGCTTTATTGCGTCTCCATTGCTTCTCTTTAATAGGACGGACTGCTGCCCGCAGAGCCATGATGCGTGGGGGCCTTCTCCATCGTGCTCTTTCTCTCGGCACCTTGCCTTAGAATTGCGGGAGTTCATGTGGTGTGAAAGACAGCTAGCAGCTGCTGCTCTGACACGCTATTGGGAATAGGTAGTGGCTTACACTTGCTTGCTTGGATCTTGCGTTGTGGTGGTGGCGGCGTTGTTTGCGGTTCACTCTCTGATCGTGCTCCCGTACTTTCGCAGTCGCTGGAGTAGTGTGTTCAACAGGTTTTGGAGGATTGCTATTTTTCCCGCTGGTGCGCGGGAGGTTCAAGACGTGCTCCGAGTTGGTTTCTGTTCACGGCAGGGGGCGGGGATTCGATTCGCGAACATTAGGCCTGTGGTGAGGAAGTGAGTGAGGTTGCGTGACTTGTGGGATGTGTGATGCGCTTGAGGGAGCATGTGTGGAGGGCAGTGTGCTAGCTTTGAAGATAATTGATTACTCGAAGGATATTCTGGTGGTTCTTTTGGATCGCGGTGTAGTGTGGATGTGTTTTTCAGCGTGTTCTATTCCTGCCTACGCGAACGCCCGAGAAGACACGAAGAGTTGTACAAGAAGAATGCGAGTAGCGTTTTGAGAGGGTTCTCAGGTAGTGTTTCTGGTTCTGGTTTTCTCCTTCAAATCCTGGGCTGTGCAACGCCCGGTGTTTCTTGGCGGAGTCAGATTGAAGCTTTGACTTGTTTATGTGTAATGAACTTTCATGTTCAGCATTAATACGCCAGTTTGTGTGTCACAAGGGCTCCTACACATCGCATTCCTTTCCTCCGGCGAGCGAAGGCTTGTTATTTGATTTTCCACTTTATTCAATCTATGTAGGCGGAGTTCGAAATTTAGGCTGAATGATCTGCATCTGAGCTGTCACAGGAGTTTCTGTCGAATTTGTCGCTGGAATGTCCATTAGAGTCTCCTCCACATTCTTTCACCTCTCACGATTTCGCGAGTTCCCATCTCTTATAGCCCTAGCCGTGAGTCTGGAAGGTAGTGCTGCCATATTTATGGCAGAGAATCCTACAGAGGTCAGGGCATTCTAAGCTATACCTCACTACGCGACTGTGGTATCTCACGTGATCGCATTTTCTTTTCCATACGCGCCTAATTACTGTCAGCAAAAGAGAAGCACCGGAGATCCTTGCACCGAATTATTTTTCAATTGTCCTTGGGAAAAGTGGGTAAGGGTGGTGCAGCCAGAAAGTTATCTTTTTATTGGCGAAACTCCGGAAGAGAGCACGTTAGCCTTGATAATGCTGCCAAGTGAAAAGTATCTCGTAATGGTACAGGAGAGAATGCTATCGAAATAGTGAAATTCATTTATCTCTGGGGAGTCACTCCAGCAACAATTTGGTGTTGGATATCCCTCAGGCCTTGAACGAGTTTTCTGTACTCCAAGTTCAGGTACGCACACATCATTCAAGATTAGCTCTGACGTTCTGCTGCTGGCATGTGTAATCGTCATGGTACCGGCGTAATGTTTATGAAATATTCTCCTATCCTCTCCTGGATTAGTTCTCTAGTGGCAATTTCCGCAAAGGCTGCATTGCAAGTGTCCGAAAGCCTCTCAAAGGTCATTCGTGGTAGGATGGTCTCAAGTGAAGTACAGGCGCACTCTGTTGTACTTTTACATAGATTTCCCAATCATCTTACCTTGTTGCTCTTTTAACATCCTGAACATACACTTTTACTAGCCCACGCACTAGTGTGAACTGCCCCGTTGTTACAAATTGTTTCGAGGAAAACAACTGCTGGTCTTGAACTGGGTTTCCCTTCAAGGCTTTTATTTTCAAGTGACTTCCAAGCTGGTATCATTTGGACTGAAGCCTGTCACTGTCGAGAATGTCATATGGTCGGATTTGGAATGTTCTGCATTTTTAATCATGGTTTTGTTTGTGTCAAGTTTGTGCAGATTTTGAAAGCATAGTGCTTGCTTAAAGTAACCTAAGCCAATGCAAGACAGGCAAGCTGAGGTTGGTCGTAGAAAGCTCTGAGATATTCTCAACACTCATTTTCTTTTGTAAGAAGACAGTGATAACATTAGATAATGGAAAGACGGGAACTGTTATACTTGCCACAAGACGATGTGCTTGAGCAATGTTTAATCTCTGGAACGGTGAAGGTTGTTGGTTATGAATGCCGAATTATGTTTCGATATTTCTTGAAATGCGCACTTGGTTCTGAATTTTGAATCGAGTATCTTGTACAAAACCGTTAATTGAAGTAGGGGTAAACTAGTCGTTCTACTCACAGATTTGGTGTGGTTCTTGCTGAGGTTTATTTAGTAATCTTGTAGCTCTGTAAAACCTTCTCGCGGTCCTTGCAGTATTGGCCTCGGCAACTATTGAAGAAGTGGATCAGCTTTGGAGAGACTGGAGATGACTTCGATCGAGACATTGACTCTAACACTGATGAGTCCAGTGAGTCGGAAGACTTTGGAGCTAGCGATGGTAAGTATTTCGAATAGTGCGTCTGTCATCCTCTTTTTATACCCAGAGCGATCAGTGTGAACGTTAACCTGTTAGTATCTGTTGTGCATTGTCAGGCGCTGGAGGGTCTGGTGATGAGGATACAAGGATGCTGGGCGATTCAGATCCAGACTCAGATGCGATACCATTTGCAGGTCAATTTCAATGATATAGCTGTCTACATGTTAAGGATTCGTAGCTGATTACGTAATTGAGTTAGATCACCAGCTGTTGTAGTATTTCTTCAGTTTCAGGAGAGAAATGTGGCAGGTGCATCATGTAGCACGGGAGTTGGAATCACGTATTTTTGTTTACATTCTTCAGTTGACGATTTAGCTTGTTACTTTGGTCTCAGATTTATCACACAAGAACCCGCTTCCGCGAGTGCAGTCAGAGACTCTGAGAAAGCAATTCGTTGTTAACAATGAATATAAGTAAGTTTCTTTTGCACTTTCTTCAAACCTCTACATCTTGGTAACCTAGCTGACTTCCTGGATTTTGATAGTCTTTGGGTATCAATTTGAGTTGTTTATTTGTTGATTATGTTGCTTCCTGCTGTATTTGTGTTTCTTTCTGATATTCTAATTATTATGATCGACTGCTTGTGAACTAGGATTGCTCATTACTCCCTTCGACACGCATTGACGTTTCTGTAATGACGCAGAATTGCAGTTGGTACCTGGAATGTTGGAGGGTTACTTCCTCCAGACGATATCAACTTAGATGGGTTTTTAGACTGTTCAAATCCTGCAGACATCTATGTTCTTGGGTGAGTATTCCACGTTGCATTGCTGAAGGTGGTTCAGATGGTGCTTCTCCTATTCGCATGCAGAGGGAGAAGCCCCAAGATATCAGCAAAGCGATGATACAAATATGCGCATCTGTGATAGTTTTTGCAGTCAATCTATTATGGTGCTTATCAGTAACTGGGGTAGAGGATTCTGCAGGTTTCAGGAGGTTGTGCCACTTAGTACCAACAATGTGCTATGTGTGGAAGATGACGCGCCTACCATCATATGGGATGGCTTGATTCGGCAGGCTCTCAATAACAGGGTGAAGTGTTGCGAAAGACCTCATAGAAGTTATAGTGAACCTGCGTCTCCAATGTGGAATGAGAATGAGGCCTTAAGTGATGTTCCTGAAGTCTCTGAACACACTGGCTTAGTCTTCACGGCGGATCCTATTGAATCATCCTTACTTCCTCAGAAAATTCTAAATTCAAGCGATAGCCAATGGCTTCTGGGAAAAACAAGATCAAGTAGCATGAATCGGACCGTGAAGAGTTTGACTGAGCATGTTAAAATGGCAGAGGATTGGCTCTGTGAGGCATCAATGCCTGGCGATGACGTTACTGAAGAATCTCCGCCTTTGAACTCTTCTCGAACCTTCACCGAACATTCTTGTAACCGTTATTCTCGGCTTGCGAGTAAGCAGATGGTTGGGATTTTCATATCTGTATGGATACGGTCAGACCTACGACGATATGTCAACAATGTAAAAGTTAGCGTTGTTGGTTGTGGAATTCTGAATTTTCTCAGAAACAAGGTATGTATTGATCTCCAATTTCAGTTCTGAGATGTATATTAAAGAATTATCGTGACATATGCTCCTGCTGCAATTCTATTCCGATCATGTTATGCACCTTGTAACCACCATTCAATTAGCAATAATCACATCTAGGATTGAATCCTTTGTCTTGTCCAGCATCATTTTAGGGATTTGACTATTAGAGGTTACTGTGCAGGGTGCTGTTTCTGTCAGTTTTTGTCTACACCAAACTAGCTTTTGCTTCGTATGTACACATTTGACATCTGGTCACAATGATGGTGATGAGTTTCGTCGGAATGCTGATGTTGATTACGTTCTTCGTCGCACCACGTTTCCTAGATTGGAAAAAACTTTAGGAGTGCAGTTACCAGAAACAATTTTGGCACATGAGTAAGTATCATGTTGATTCTGACACTTGTTTCTTCCAAATTCTGCAGCAATGTTCGTAGTAACTGAAATTAATCAGCGGATATGAGTTATTTTTTAATGATTACAGGTCGCGCATGTCTGCACAGTGCCTTGTACTGAACTGCTCGTTCTGAATATTTTATCTGAATGTGGATGACGATTTATTCAAGAGAGCAAGTTTTAGCCTAGTAGGTTAACTTGTCTAATCCTTCGACTTGTTGATTGTTGACGTGCAGCCGAATCATATGGTTGGGAGATTTAAACTATCGGATCGATCTACCGGATAAGGAAACATGGGCCCTTGTCAATCAATGTGATTGGAAGAGTCTTCTGGCTAGAGACCAGGTATAATTTTTGACATTTTAGGTGGTTAACAATTTAAAGTGGATACAAGGCTGTTTCTTTCAGTATGTACCCAACACCACTGTTAGTTAAGGCACAAGGATTAACTGAAAAGTGTCGCATATGACTTTTTTGGAAAATTTCCTATTAGCTTAATCTTACTCATTTCTGATACCCAGATTGTTGTTCACACAGTTGAAAATGGAGAGAGATGCTGGGCGGGTTTTTAATGGCTGGCATGAGGATGTCATCACTTTTCCTCCAACGTATAAGTTTGTGGTGGAATCTGACCAGTACTTTGGTGAAGATGCATTCAAAGGGGATAAGCGACGTACACCTGCATGGTAATGGAAGCCTTCATTTACTGCCAGTAAAAAGCGCTACTAATATGGGGTAGGACTCTTTGTTGTCAATCGTCAGTGCAGTAAACAGAGACAGCAGATCATATGTATTGATTCTGTAGTTTTAGTCTGGATTATTATGTTTATGTTTTATTTTGAACCACATTCTTAATAGGTACATGCTTTAAATATAAAGGCTACTTATTTGAAAAATTACACAAGTTTGTCTTAGTCTTAATTGGTTTCAGGCTGTGAGTTTGAACCATATCTAAAATGCGTCCAAACCATCATAATTTATTATTACGTGGAGACATCATACATTTCGTTTTTGCTCATAGGGGGTTTATATGATTGCAGGTGTGACCGAATATTATATCATGGTCAAGGTTTGACACAGTTGAGTTACTTAAGGATCGAAGCAAGGCTTTCAGACCATCGACCAGTTATTGCAAAGTTTATCACGGAAGTGGAAGCAGTAAGCTGCCGAAAGCTAAGAAAAGCTTGTAGACATTCGAATGATGCAAAAGTAAATGTTGAAGAGCTCTTGCCTAGAACTTTCCCAGCCAGCAGGTTTCACAACTCTCAAAACCATGAGGTATTCTGATGAAGTTTTTTTTGACTTCTTGATCGCATGGTGAATATTTTGCAAAGATTACAATATCCATGAAGAGTAAAATTCTGGCTGATATAGCAGTTCCAGAGATTGCTCATGCTTTTGACAAAGTCTGCCAACTTGGAATCAGTTGGCTGAGTATAACAACACATCCCATTTTTCGGCGAAAGTTTGCAGATAGTGTTGTATGACATCACCAGGTAGTGGACATCAATGATCACCGATGTCACCCTCCGAAGTACATCCCAGCCTTGTATGTCAGTCGTTTCTCGATGGCTGACTCTTTGACGGCCAATTTTTTCGGTGAGCCTCATCTGAACCCCTGTAGACGTTTTTTGACTTCCATCCTTAGTCCCTAGGATGACAGCAAACATATCGCATGCCCGATGTATATTCGTTGTAAACCGTCAGGATATATTCGCATGTTGTGTTTAAACCATGATGAACCCCAGTAACAAAACAATATCGGCCATTGAATAAGTCAATCTTATAGCGATGATTTCACTCTTAAACAATGTGCAACATCGTAACTTTTGGATTTTTATTCGTGTGCAGCACATTTTGCGAAACAAGCCGGATCATTACAAACATTTGCTAGTGCAACACCATGCTGGACTAACCACCTTGGGAGGTTACGATGTCGTCGCATGTTTGGATTGGCTGGGTTATTCATCACGTAACCAGTGGATGTTAAAACGACGTCCAGTCATTATTTAAGGTTTGATCTAACACTTTAATGAGCCTGTAATTGTTAACAGCTCATGTGCTGTGGATTTCGATGTATGCATGTGTTGATCACATGCACTGAATCCAATTTTAAATGCTATTCGATTGATAAATGCCATTAATTTTTCCAACTGCTCTAATGAACTTTCAAAATGTGAGTCAAGTGTTTCAGGATAGTTTCATTACTTGACCAGGCAGAGAAATGAAATCTGTTTACACTATAATTTTGTGGATGCAGGGTGCCATGTCATGAGCTCAAGGTATCTTTTGAACTCGTGTACCCAGCTGGGTTTGTGTAATTTTGGGAAATAGAGCTATAATATGCAAGACTAGTCCCATAGGATTCATAACACTTATTATGACCTATGTGATCTACTTGTAGTATAGATTCATTTAGATTATCATACTTCTTATTATTATCTAGTATAGTGTGCACTTAGGAGCTCACATACCAGAAAAAGTGAGGGGTCTCTCCTTATAAGATTCCAGTTATTAGGTCAACTTATTTTCCGGTGTCAAAGACAGTAGGAACGACCACCTTTGAACTCTTGAAAAGGTGATAGTTTGATCACCTATATTCATGTGCATTTTTGGTAGTCATAGCCTTCTTTGTTTCAAGGCAGACCGTACTACCCGAATGGAAGAAACAAGTGCATGTCCAAGTCGCACATCGCTTTGGTTTAAATCTTCAATCCAGGCTTTGACCAAAGTGATGAGCCACTTGGACATGGTCTCATTTCCTACCGTGGTTGACAATTTTACTTACTTTTTCAACACCACAAATCTAACATTTTCTCTTGGTGTCGCAAATAGTAAACTTCGTGATATACGATTGTTTAGTGAAGTCACACTATTTATCATTTTGAGAAATTGCAAAATAAACCCAATGTGGAGACGACCCCAATCACCTTTGACAGAGATCATGAACGATAACAGTGTCCACGTCTGAACACGTGAGGCAACACAATCATAAAACAATTGCAACCAACTGCGACAAGGAATTCCATGACTTACTAGATAGTGCCCAAGCTGAATGTTCTGGTATCAACAGTCAAGTTTTATCACTCATTGTTGCTACAACACGAGAAATAGAACAACGCTTCAATAGTCTGTGGGCTTGTCACCTCACTAGTGGTTCAATAACCTCATATTGCTACAATCATGAAAACAGAAATTCGGGAATTCATGTCGAGCAGCTTACTACTGATATTAACATCTACTACACGTGAGAGAACTTGAGGTGGAAAGGGCAAGGATCCCACAAAAGTCAGAGAATCTGGGAGAATAATTGAAACTTTAGCCTACGTCAAGTGTCAGTTACTAAACATCATTAACAAGTGCAACTGAAGAAGCAGACAGACGATTATATCCCCCACTTTTGGCTCACTTCTGCTAATCCCCACCAAATAACTTGGCAGAGCACGTCACCTCTTAATTTGATAATTCTTGGAAGTAACTTAGAAATAGTATTTTTTTGCACAAATCTTCCCTTGACAGGGAGAGCTGTGTGAATACTTTTAATCAACCCAACGGCAGAAAAGGAATCTGAGAATAGCATCCCCTTCAAGATTGAAGAGGACGTTCTTTTCTTCGCCGTCTAGCCTGGCTAAGTACTGACACAAGGAAGTGTAACAGATGTACATCAGCGCACACAACAAGCACCATGAATCCTGTCAAGAGCCTTGTCCCATTACGAGGATGTGCATCCAGGTTACTTGTAATTTTGCAGCTTCATTCCAACGTTTACTAGACTATTCAACAATTAATGACAGTTTAACATAGCGATCCATAGGAAACAACTCACAATAGAGCCTCAATCACATTGGAAAACATTCATTTCGCAGTCTACTGAGTGGAAGATTGCTAAAACTAAGATTCACCGTTTCTGAAATCAAGCCACTCCAAATTTGAGATGGACTTGGAAGTTTTCCAGTAGGTTGATTTCTCCGCAATATTCTTAGTTGGATGTTTCCCTTCGAAGTGCTCATTTCTAAGTGTTCTTGCTGTCTGCTCAGCTTCTCTGAACACTCTCTGCAAATCCAACCAACCACGAGATAGAAAACGTCAAGTTCTGAGGGGCATGAGCAAAATAATCAACAGACCTAAATACCAACAGGATTATGATTCCCTGCAATTGGAAAAGCCATGACAAATTATACCTCCTTATTCCGAAGCATAAGCCCAGGCTCGAACTCCAGAAGAGCAGTGCTGTAGTCACCACGAAACCATATTTAAGATTCAACATCTCATAATATTGAACAAACTATAGAGCACATAGATATAGTTTAAAAACTCGTGAGTTGTCCTCAGAGACAAATTCAGATCTGACCATGCTGCGTTTCAGGTAATAAAAGACGAATTTCAAAGGTCAAGCACACTAAAATGATTAGGGTCAACAAACCTGAAAGATAGCTTTCCAGGAGTAGGACACTCGACCGCTATCATTTTAACTTGATCCCCAACTTTGAGCACGTTTGATACTCGATTAATCCGAGCAGTTGACATGTTACTTATATGTATTATTCCACTGCATACAATCGAGCAGTGGACATCAAAATCAGACGTTCTTGATAGTGCATTACATAAGCAAAAACTGCTAATATCAATCTGCTTCCTTGACACCTATATTGATCATTTGGCAGGGGAAACTTTCAGCTGTTAATGTGCATTCTTCCTTCGAAGTCAACAGTAGCACTCATAAGTACTCAGCTTGTTGAAGAATATCAAAACATGAATAGAGCTCGTACCCTATATTCGTCCGGTTGATCTGGACATAAGCGCCATAGTTGACAATTTTTGTTACAGTGCCATCATGAAGGGACCCAAGCTTAAGATCCCGTTGTATCTGCACTCAAAGAGACAATCAGTTCGCCAAATGAACCGAAAGCAGGAATTGCTCACCAGTGCTAGATGAATAGAAGCCTACTGGTTGTTTCAAATTACAGAACTTATCAATATCTCGATCAGCTGATAAGGCCAAGAGCCAATATCAACGCTAAAACAGCATGCGTCCACACCAGGCTAATTAAGCTCTAGTAACAAGGTGTTAAAATCAACAATCTCGTTGGCGATTGCGACAAACCGATTAGAGGCTGATTGGGCCCACTATGTTGATCCAATAACTTGTATAAACGGCAGGTTAAAATACATAGCCATCAGAGTGGC
This sequence comes from Physcomitrellopsis africana, assembly GCA_036785485.1. Classification (NCBI taxonomy): domain Eukaryota; kingdom Viridiplantae; phylum Streptophyta; class Bryopsida; order Funariales; family Funariaceae; genus Physcomitrellopsis; species Physcomitrellopsis africana. The sequence continues at coordinate 82,533 of JAWRVF010000656.1, forward strand.
AAGGAGATTGTAACAAATGAATAACGACAAAATAGAAATATTAAATGGAGCAGTATTGTACTCACCCACGCATCCTTCTCACTAATGATAATGTTCCCACGAATCTCTCTTGAAAAAGAAATGCACACCCATAATTTTCTACCCACCTGCCGCAACCACATCATACTAACCATCAAAAGCTTGTAACCATCAGACAGAGATGAATGCCAAATGCGAATTGAAATCAACATGTGACATTCATTCACAGCTTCGTAGCCAGAGAAACCTTACAATCACTTACATAATCTTTGTGACTTTCGCCCTTGGAGACATCGGGTGGATTTACAAATTCAGCTAGAGGAAGAAATGCACGCAGCCCCTGCATCCAAAAAACAAAATTAATTTTGAAGCAAATTACGCACATTGACGAAAAGTGGTGAATAAAAAAACCTTCAAAAGTGGAGGAAGTTTCAAAGTCAGTATGTACAAAAGAAGTTGAAGAGGAGAGCCCGTTGCGCACCTCAACTCTCGCTATAACACCAACTTTTCCATAGTCAACGATCTCAACTTCGATGGGCTCATGCTCATCTTTGATCTGGTCACCCCAGCTAACCCCAGAAGTGAGACAGCAGAAAATTGATTTGCAAAATCAAGTCATCACATTGCTACCATGATGAACAAATGGAACAAATGAAGAAGGGTGATCGGATGCCCTCACCTGCAGAACGCGGTCCCATGCGACGCGTTGAGCAGCTTTGCGCGCAGACAAGAGCGGCTTCCCAGTCACCGTCTTCCCCACCACCTCCATTTCAAGAACGGTACCAATATCAACAAAAAGCGGCGCAGGGGATTCGTAAGCATAGACTTCCTCATCATGTATAACGTAAGGAAGACCACGAGGCGGTGTACCGAGGCTTCCTCCTTCGTCTCCTTCGCCTGCTTCAACTCCTTTCCAGGTATCGTCAGCAAGGATCCACTTATTCTGATCAATTGGGAGTTGATCAAGAGGAAGAAGGTCTTGCACGTGCAGCTGTCCATACTGAGCGGCGCCAATGTCGACATCGACTTTAGCATGATTGCCGAATACTACAACCCCAACCACACGGTGTCCAACAACAGGGGCGTAATACTCAAAAGAATCATCGACCAGTTTCGAAAATTCTACCCTATCGGGTGGTGTTTTAAGTAAAACAGAATAACTGTGACTAGTGTTGCCGACAGTGGATTCATAATTGGGCCCCGAAACAGATGAGCGGACGGAGGACACGCCAATGCACCCTGTCTTACTGTGTTTGTGAGGTTCTTTTAAGCAAGAGCTCTGTTCTTGAACCTGGTTGTCCGCGCAGCCAGTCGATTGGCCCTCGCCTGCTACTGCGGTGTTTCCATTCACAGAAACATGCTCATTGTTACGCTCCTCTGCGTCAATCGATTGCGGTACATACTCACTGCTTGATTCTGTGCCTTCACCACCAACCGAAACCAAATCTAACTCACAGCTTCGGACATCCTGAGGAGGATCCCGTGAATCTGTGTACCCAGCACACCACAGAAGGGATCGCGTGCTGCGCGATCTAACCCTCGTTCTACTTACTATCAATTTTCCACATGCGAGCCTTCCAGACCCTTCAAGAAAGAGGCTTTTCCCAGGAGCTTGTAACGTTCTAACATACTCACTCCCCCCGCGGAGACATAATGTCAGACCTTGCAACTGCTGACTGCAAACTCGAGCAGACATTTGTATTCCAATAATTGCAAAATTAAATACAAAGAACGAGGGATTGCTGCTCAAGGAAACCCACAACCACGACCCAATAGACTTCACACATGTCTGTTGTCATCACAGCGATGGAAACCCTTGCCGGCTCGATCGCTTTACATCTCGTCGCTTAAGTACACACATTCAGAAAAGAGGAAGACAAACTCTAACGACCAAAAATCAAGGTGGGCACAAAAACCTCAACGCCAATCACAGGGTACGAACACATGGAATGCTCAATCTGCTTTCCAAAACTGCAGACAAGATTCTACACAAAATGGTATAAATCCTTCTCTGAAGAAAACAAAACGCCACACCCTATAAGCACAGACATGCCAAACATGAGTTTCCCACGGAAAACATGGTCAACACAGAGCTGTGCAAAACCTTCAAGGTGCTTCCTAATCAAGACTGGTTCAACATATTCAACAGGTCTGTTTGATCACTGCAGTACAGACAGCTTTTGTTCATGCTCATGCACATCACTAATAAAAGACCGGCAAGACATGATAACTAACACAAGTAGATCAGTATATGCGCAAATGCGTAGCAAGGCAAGAATCAGCTGCTGGACAAGGGTGTAGGGTTTTAGGTTTTAGGTCTTGAAACCGTCGAAGTCTGTGCAAGGTGACCTCCGCTTAAATTTCATTACTTAAAAATAGAATTCAACAACGATAGTTTTGAAAAAATGATTCGGAGCAGGGATCGGGAAGAAATTCAGGTGAAACTTTTCTCATAAATTAGGCCTCATTAGTTTCGGCACCTAGCTCGGCTGATTTTCACTAACTGCGGGTTCATTCACGTCATTGGTTGAGAGCCCAATTTGGCTACATGATAGATGAACTAATCATCAGGTGATCAAATTCAAGCAGCGCTCAATTCATCTGATGAGTCACCCAAGTGGAAACGTTTAACAAAGAATCTAATTCTATATCTATTCAGATTCTAATAACTGAGAGCGCTCTGCAGGCAGATCTACGAGTTGGATTAGAGCTCCTCAAGGCTAAGCAGCGAGAAGAGGACGGAAATTTGAGCAATTCCCCTCACTGCGTCACCATTTTGAGCATCATCACTAGAAGAAATTCTGAACCATTTTCGGGCACAGCAGCGTATCGCCGTTGCAGGTCAATCGACCATTTGAAAGAGGATCCTCGATTTAAATGACCCTCTGATCACCAGAAACGGTGACTCGAGGCTTGACGAGGAAAGTTCTCATTCACCTCCGAAGTGGACGTCATTCACTTCAGTTGCTCCCCAAATTAGCCTTTTCACACTTCCTCCACTCTGTGAATTGTTTTTTCACTGTAGAAATTTGTGTGACCCCACAGACTGCGCATATTTCCAGCTCAGTTCCACACAAGTCATTCTCGGCGCATGTTTGCGGTTGCGAAATTGACCTAGGTGGAGTTCATTGTGAGGGTTCAAGGGTGCTTAGGGTTTTAGGTTTCGTGGCGTTGAAGCGTGGAGAGGAAGAGGGAGATTAGTGGAGTGTATTGCATTGAAAGTTTATTATAAGAGTGTGATATTCCGAAGGAAAGCTACTGCCTTACGCATTGGCCTGTGGCACGTACACGATAGATTGGGTTGGGTAGGCGAGGTTAAGAGAAATTCGTGTAGTGTGCAATGAGTCAATTGTGGTCTTGTCCAACTAGGGCCTCGCTGTTTCGATCCATTCGGCGCATTGCAGCCAGCCCGTCTTTGTCATTCAATGAGGTTCCAAGGGGGTTCAGGTTTTACGGTGCGGCAGCTAGCGAATCCGATGACGAAACCGAGGCCAGGAGCCCGCCCACCGAGAAGGTGCAAAGACTAGCCGAGGACATTTCAAAGCTGTCGTTGCTGGAGGTCTCGGATCTCACCACCTTGCTGCGAAGGAAATTAGGGTTGCCAGAAGGAATGGGCATGATGTCTATGGGGATGATGCCAGGAATGCAAATGTGGAGCGCAAGTGCTGCCCCTGCCGCAGTCGAAGAGGCTAAGGCAGAGAAAACCGCTTTCGATGTGAAGCTTGAGAAATTCGACGCTGGGTCCAAGATCAAGATCATCAAGGAGGTTCGCACATTCACAAACCTCGGTCTCAAGGAGGCCAAGGAGCTGGTAGAGAAGGCGCCAATCGTGTTGAAGTCGGGCGTAGGCAAAGAAGAGGCGGAGCAAATCGTGGAGAAACTGAAATCCGTAGGTGCCACTGCGATGATGGAATGAGCGTTGCTTCATTTTTCTCCAAGTTTTTTTACTTTGGCGCATCCCTCGATTGTAAGCCCTACCGGGACTTCATTTCGCAGTGCTGGATCTGCCTTCTCTCTGCCAGTTATGATATAGTCAACAATCCCGTGTTTTCCTTAGCTTCGTTCATCGACCAATCTCTTCCTCCCTCTTCTCTGTTTTCTCTCTATCTTCCCTTCGTGCTCGCATTGAGCATCACCCTCTACTTAAGACGTCCTATTCTTTTCGTCAGATAGCTCTTCTTTTGCATTTCAAGGCGGAGCAGGGGACTCCCTACTTTCCATCGCCTCCCACCTTGATCACTCCCCATTTGACATTCATGTTTTTTGTTCATGCTCACGTAAATCCCACTCTTGAAACCTAGTTTCTTTCTTGGTTTCAATGCCGCAAAGATAGTGGCAGAGGCGGACTTCAATCCCATGCTCTTAGCTGGTGATTGGAGCGCGTGTGACATTGACAAAAGAAAGACGAAAAGCCATTCAAGGGTGGTAGTTTACACTTAGGGTTCAGAACTAAAATGAGCGAATGAACCCCAGCTGGATGCAACTGCTTGGAGTTCATCAGTATTGTAAGCAGAGTGTTGGTTTGCTTCCATACCTGACAATGATGAACACACAAACCTAAGCCTTAACACTTTTACAGATACTGGTGAATGAGTTCGTTGCAAACACGAGTTTCTTAACAAACACTCTTCTCAAGGTAAGAGAGTTTACATGTGTTACAAAAAAAAATTTCAGAGCTGTTGTGCTCCATTAGGACTGGAACTGCATTCATCAGTTTGTGGTTTTTTGAAGTTCAATTTGCTTCGTAAGGATATGTGGGTGAGTGGTCTACTTGATTGAGAGTGAGTGCTGTAGTAGTCCCAAGCACATTGAGTCTGGAAATGAGGAGGTCGTGCACTTTCGAGGTTTGTGACTGTAAACCTTAAGTATTTCTTGCTCGAGTTGAAACAGTTTTTGTACCACCATGAGAAGTAATCATGTTAGGGATTAAAACATCATGCCTTGTTTGCTTTGTTTGGTAATTTCGGTGACTTAGTTGTGATACTTTTAACTTGGCCTGTAGATAGACAAAGCTAAGTGTGGAAGATGGTCAATTTAGCTCAATATTTGTATCTCCAATTTTGTTTTTTTATTACTGATGCATACACTAAACACAACTTTCATAAAATTTTGATTATTTGAAATCTACTTCAAAAATAATTGATGTCAAATTCTATTATTACTTATTATTTAAAATAATATATAATGTAAATATCCATTCTCCTGTTTCACCGTGTAATGTAAAACAATATATAATGTAAATATCCATTTCAAGGCAGAGCAGGGGATAATATAAGATATATGGTAATAATTTATTTTACTTTTATCATAGAGATATAATAAAAGAATGTTCTAGTTGGTCTTAAAAGATTTTTGATGGTTTTGAAAATTTTGATGGTTTTGAAAAGATCTTGATAAGTCTTGGTAGGTTTTAAGAAGGTTTTGAAAGCTCTTAGAAGGTTTTAGGAGATTTCAGATGGTTGTAAAAGATTCTAAAAAGCTTAGATATTTTAAGAAGTTAAAAAAAGATCTTAGGTTTTCTTCATTTTTAAATATCAAAAAAATTCTTCAAGGAGTTTTTTTGTACTTAATATATTTAGGAGTCAAGGTCGAAAAGATCTTTAGTCTTGACAACACAATCTTTGTGGTTTAACTTGGACCTATTAATCTTGTTTTAGTACCTTGTCATAGCTTTTTGCTTGTAATATAACGAAAACCTCTTATATTTTAGTTTTTTGAACTTTTGGAGTCTTGTTCTACTTAAATGGTGTGTCCATAACATTTTATCAAAATTAATATATAACAATATTGGAACTTGGTTTTATTGAATAGAGAGCGGATTATCCCTCTTCTTGAAAGTATTATAGTGTTTTAGATGTTGTAAACTATCTTCTTTTGAATTGATATTATATCTTATTTTTTGTATCTATTTCTTCTTATTTCATTTTTATGGAAAATTTTAAATAATCCAAATTGGATTTAATTATAAATGTTCTTAAAGCATTGAAAGTCAAGACAAAGACCTTGTCTATACAAAATAAAAAACTTTATATGACCATATATAATGATCAAAGATCATAATCACCTCAGCCATTATTACAAATTATCCTAGGAATTCTATCACCAAGGTTTAATTCATTAAAAGATGCATATATTCAAGACAACAATTTAATGTCTATAGCAAAAGAATCAAAAATTAACCTTCTAGAGAAATTTGTTGGAACTTGTTCAAAGTTTTGTAGCTTTGTAAATCAAGTATAACTTTTTACTTTACTCCAATCTCACTAGTATTTTATAGAAGCATTTCATATTGGTCCAATTGGAATCTTGCTCTCAAGTCAAGTTTTATCTTGGTTTTTCTACATTGTTTGAAAAAAACTTTCTCATATTGCATAAATTTGAAATAATTTTGGCAGCATTTGTGAAAGTAATTAGTAAATATGATAAGATTTGTTTTGCTACAACTAAAATTTAAGCCATTTGATAGAAAATATATTTTTTATTTGTTTATGATTCAAAATTTTGTCAAATAATATGTGATATTAATAAAAGTAAAGATGTATTGATAAATTAGTTTTTATTATGGATATATGACTCAAGTAGAATAAGACTTGAAAAGTCCAACAAACTAAAACATAAGAGATTTTTTTTATATTATAAGCAAGGAACTACAACAACGTACATGAATAAGATTAGAAGGCTGAGCTATAAGAATTGTATTGTTGAAATTGAAGATCTTCTCAACCTTGATTCTTATATATATTAGATGTAAGAAAGCTCTTTGAAGAGTTTTTTTGATGCTTGGAAGTGAAGAAAGCCTAAGATCCTTGTATAACCATCTAAGATTTACTAGAATCTTTGAAGACCTTTCAAAATCTTCTTAGAATCTACTCGGACCTATTACAGCCTTTTTAGAACCATCAAAAATCTTCTAAAATCTTCTAAAGTCAAATAGAATCTTCTAAAATCCTCTAAAATTAAATAAAATCTTTTAGAATCTTCTAAATCCTTCTTCTATTATATATTTGTGATATCACTTCCTTCTTTAGCTCTAAATTTCACAAGAAAGGATAGAGTCGAAGTTGATTAAAGACAAAAGAAGTCAAAGATATATTACATGATATTTACTATATAATCAAGTTGTCTTTTACAAGTTAAAAGATTGATTGGTCCTTGCAACCAATGATAGTGACCAACACCTTCTACCATAGATCAAGCTTGAACTTTTGTGTCTTCATTGCAAAAATATTATCGTGGTACAGAGAATTTGTCTTAAGAAAGTACTGAGCTTTTGACTGCTATTAATTATTCAATTAAGATTCAAAATAACAAAGATTCTAAATTTATATAAAATTCTTCTTCATAGGGCTATTACACTCAATACATAAGTCTTACTTTCACAAAACACTCAAAATATAACAAAATACTCTAAAACCCTCATTCATCCATAGAGAGGGAATTTTTTTCAAATTTCAATTATCTATAACTTTTAATCCAACTATCCAAATCTACTCAAAATTTACATGAAGTACTGATGTATTTTTATCAACTATTATAAAAAATTTCAACTATTGATTCATTATTAATCTTTAGATATTGACAAAATCCTAATAGTAGCTTCAAATCCTTATTTACAAATATCCGCATACTAAATTCTTTATATTTCACAAACAAAAAGTCTAAATGCTATGAAATTTAGATGTATAGCTTTTTAATATAATAATATACCTTTTTAAAATATTTTAGATAAAAAATTATCTCAATGCTCAAGATATGGCAAAAACCATCACTATCAACAAAATGGTCTACTTATTGCCTTGGAATTTGATCTGCTATCTTTGATTCCTAATATCTCTTTCTTCAAAACTTCAAATATAGCAATTCTTCTACATTAAATGTAGATCTTAAAATCACTTATCTAGCCACATCTCCCAATCTCCAAAAGCTCTCATACAACTTCTTATATTCTCAAAAGAGTGACAGTAAGTACAATTTATATACCTTAAGTTCAAGAGCCTATTCCTCCCTCATAAAAACTTCAAATCCTCTAATTTTTATACCAAAATTGTACTACAAAAAACAAGCTTTTAAACCCTGATCTTTGATTTTCAAATGCCCTCTCTAAAATTGCCAAAATCCTTGTTCTCTTTGCAGATAGCCTCCTCAAAGCCTATTGGACATGACCATTGACCAATAAGAATGAAGAGCTTCATTTCTTGCCTTCAATCATCTATACTTTGCCTTCATCCTTCCAAATATGCTTCTTCATAGTTTAGTTCTTCATCTTTGACTTTCAATCTCCTCTCAAGGCTTTATACTAAACATTTAGGTCCTATATAATTTAAACGCTATATCCAAACTAAGTAAAACAAACCAAAACAAAGTTTCTTATATCAACTCCTTTAAATACTTTACTAACCATTCTAACACATATTAGAATTTATAAAATAATGGGATTAGATGGTGATATGATGATATTCAATACAATTTGATTACTATGATTCTTTAATATTATTTTTAATGGATTGGTTTCATAGATAACATCTCCAAAGGATAAAGATCAATCATCTATATCCTCTATATGAATGGCCTTAGATTTCTTGACTATAGAAATTATATGGATTTTTAAAAATTTTAAGTTGTTAAAGCAAGCATTATTCCTACATCTATTTAAGCAAGGATTTTGAGTTTTTGGGCATCTAAATATATTGATATGGTGGAGCAAGAAAAAAGGTTAGATGATAATATAAGTTATTTTTTGATTTATGAAGTAGAAGAATCCAGCCACACAATTCTTATTATAATTGAATATCCTTATTTTTGTTAAAAATATCTAGTGATGTAGCCACACTCTTTATTTGATATGTATGTCAGTGCTTTTTGTAGCAATTATTAACCTTAAAGCTAGATTCTCTACAATGCAAATACAAGCCATATTCTTTTTAAAGCTTTTTTTCTTGTTCAAAAATGAATTTGAAGCAAATTGTATCAATATATATATCTCTCACTTCCAAATGCTTCTTGGAATTGGAAGATGTAAAAGATGCCAAGTAATTGGTATAAGATCATGATACAAGCAATAGATGTTTTTTTTGCCAATATTGAAATAGTCAGTTATTGCATTTCATTGCTTAATTGATGCTCTATTGAAAATTTGAAGATCAAACATAGATAGCAATAGATATTTTACATCATCTTATAATATCCAATGAAATTGATTTATTAATATGTCTTTAATTCAATTGATATTGTATGTTAATTACTAAATTTCAGAAACATAAATAAATACAAAATGTATTTTTTATTAAATGACTTGGATTTTAATTGTAGCAAAATAATTCTTATCCTATTTTCTAAAAGCTTCTACAAATGTTGCTAAAAGTATTTCAAACTTATACAATATGGAATAATTTTTTTCAAACTATAGAGCAAATCAAAGCAAAGCTGGATCTAAGAAGAAGATTCCAATTAAACCAACATAAGATGCTTCTATAGAATATTAAGTGACAATAAAAAAAAATTATCATCCTTTGCCATTGATATCTAGTTCTTTGATTAAATAGATCAAGCTAAAGTCTATACCAAAATAGATCTTTGTAAAGCTTATAATCTAATATATATCAAAGAATGGAACAAATAAAAGAGCATTTTTTATATAAGATATAGACATTGCAAATACAATGTTGTGCTTTTCAACCTTACAAATACACCAATTATTTTTACAACATTTGATGAATGATGTATTTTATGAATTCCTTCATGATTTTATTATATGCTATTTGGATAATATCTTAATTTATTCCAAAATTCCAAAAAAAATATGAATAACATATTAGCTTTGTCTTGCAAAGATTATAAGATATTGGACTATACACGAAATTAGAGACATGCATATTTCATGAGTCCTAAGCAAATTTTTTTGGTTATACCATCTCAAATGAAGGCTTAATAATGGATCCAAGAAAGATTAAGACTATTAATGATTAGATAACTCCAAAATTGGTAAGTGACATCCATGCTTTTTGGAATTTGCAAACTTCTATAGGATCTTCATCAATAATTATTTTCAAATAGCCGCTCTGCTTATACAATTGCCATATAAGGATAAGCTCAAATAGAGATCAAAAGTTGAAAAAACCTTTGAATACTAAAAGATAACATTCACCATAGCCCTTGTCTTGATTCATCTAAATTTTTCTAAGCCATTTTTTATGGAAACTAATACCTTGGACTTTGTATTGAAAGTAGTCTTATTACAATTTAGAAAAAAAAAAAATACATCCAATTGCATTCTACTGTAAAAATTTCTTAATTGTAAAAATTAAATATAAGATTTAAGATAAGAAACTTCTTGCTATTATGGATTTTTTCTAAGAATGATGCCATTTGCTTGAAGGCGCTTTATATCTAATGAATATATATATATATAGATTACAAGAACGTTGAATATTTCATGTCGACTTGTATTTTAAATTATTGTCAAGTTTGTTAGAGCATGTCTCTATTTTATTTCAATTTTAATATCATATATCAATCTAAGAAGCAACAAGGATTGTCAAATGCTTTATCAAAATAATTATATCTTATGCCAAAAGAAAAAAAAGGTTGCATGTGACAAATAATAGATAATATTTTTAAAATTTAAGAAATTTTCTATTAAAAAAAAATAATTCCATTTCTTATCAATTAAAACTACCATTTCATAAAAATATATCTTATTTTTTATATCTTATTTTTAAAAATCTTATTCAAAATCAAGCATATCAAAAAAATATATAACCGCCACAGTCATATATTAAAGTGAATAACTATAAAGAATTTGAGGTGGAAGAAATACTTAATTTGAAGCTAAAGTAAGAACAACTTAAATACTTTGTGTATTAGCATGGTTACAACATTAGTAAGCATATATATGAGCCAACTTCAAACTTAGTTAATGCATTGCAAAATATATAGAAATTTCATCAATGACATCTTCTTAGATTTAAAGTAGCAATATTTATTAGGTAATACTTCTATTTTACATATCGAGATATGATATATTTTAGACTTTGTAATTTTTAATAAGAGAAGAGAAAGCAATCTCAAAAGTTTTAGAGCTTAATTTTCATGTACATATAAACTAAAAAATCTAAAAATAGTCTCATTATTACAACACGTCTTTAATTTAGGTTGCATACTTAAATATGGATAATTAAAAGGATAATACCATGCCAATTAGGCCATCTCAATTGAATATTTTATAACAGCAATCTTGAGATAAAGAATCACCTAAATCGAGAAGATATCAAAGAATATTCAACAACTGCTCTATAGCAATCATCATTGAAGTAAAACTTGTCTATGAAGGGTGCCTTGAAGTAATTTTTGAAAGACATTTTTGCAATGAAGATATAAAAGTTCAAACTTGATCTATAGTAGAAGGTGTTGGTCACTATCAATGATTGTAAGGACCAATCAATCTTCTAACTTATAAAAGACAACTTGAATATATAGCAAATACCATGTGATACATCTTTGACTTCTTTTGTCTTTAATCAACTTTGATTCTATCCTTTCTTATAGAATTCAGGACTAAAGAGGGAAGTGATATCATAGATATATAATGGAAGAAGGATTTAGAAGATTTTAAAAAAAATTATTTAACTTTAAAAGATTTTAGAAGATTCTATTTGACTTTAGAAGGTTTTAGAAGGTTTTTGATGGTTCCAAAAAGGCTTTATTAGGTCCTAGTAGGTTCTAAGAAGATTTTAAAAGATCCTCAAAGATTCTAATAAATCTTAGATGGTTTTACAAGGATCTTAGGCTTGCTTCACTTCTAAGAATCAAAGAAACTCTTCAAAGAGCTTTCTTACATCTAATATATATAAGAGTTAAAGTTGAGAGGATTTTTAGTTTCAACAACACAATTCTTATAGCTCACCTTGAGCCGTCTAGTCTTATTTATGTACCTTGTTCTAGCTCTTTACTTATGATATAAAAAAAACCTCTTATATTTTAATTTGTTGGACTTTTCAAGTTTTGTTCTATTTAAGTGGTGTGTTTTTAATAACTTGAGTATGTGGCAGATATTATACAAGACATCTTTGACATCCTTTGTATTTGATGAACTTTGACTCTATCTGTGCTCATGGAACTTAAAGCTAAAAGAAAAGTGATGACACGGATATACAATGGAAGGAGGTTCTACTTAGTTGAAGAAGATTCTAGAAGGTTTTTAATAGTTCTATTAAGGCCCTAGTAGATCCTAGTAGGTTCCAAGAAGGTTCTAAAATATCCTAAAAGGTTCTAAGGGGTCTTAGATGGTCATAGAAGGTTCTTAGAGGCTTAGATATATTAAGATGTTGAAAAAAGATCTTAGGCTTGCTTCACTTCCAAGTATTAAAAAAAACTTGTTAAGGAGTTTCTTTGCACCTAATATATATAGGAGTCGAGGTTGCAAGAATCTTTAGTTTTAACAACACAATTCTTGTAGTTGAGCTTGGACCTTTTGGACTTGCTTTAGTGCCTTGTTGTAATACCTTGCTTGTGATTTAAAGAAAACCTCTTGTATTATAGTTCTTTGAACTTTTGGAGTTCTATTTTATTTGAATGGTGTGTTTGTAACAACTTTAAAAAATTTATATAATATCTTTTTTTGTACCAAAAAATAATTCTAATTATAAATTTTATTAATTAAAATATTATCATATATTTTTATAGTAAAAAAATTTAAATAATATGTTTTTAAAATATATTTTAAAATTTTAGCTAAAAAATTATTTTAATTTTAGTTTCATTTTTATAATATTTTAGTATAATTTTATATTATTTCATGTCAACATTTCTTTATTAATCTCATATTTTTTTACTTCTAAATCTTTTTTTATATTTAAATTCAATTATCTTTTTTTATAAATATTTTTGCTATTATTTTTATTTATATATTTTTAATATATTCACTAATAAATAATAATAATATGCTTTAAAATTATTTTAATAGAATTGTTTTTCTTTAATGTAATATTAAAAAAGATTGAATACTTATAAATTCATCTATATTATCTTCTGTTAAATATTACTTGTAAATCATCTCAAGAAGGCAGATGGGTAGAAAGTTAATTTGATATGAATGTGTACAACCAACAAAATTGAGAATTTTTTAAAAATATATTGTCTTATATAACTCTAATTTTTGTCTTATTTGTTAAATGAATCTAATCTAAAACAATGTTTTACCAAATACTATAAAATTTATTTCTTTTTCTTATAATATTTAACTTTGTTGCACAATTTTTACCTATTTAAGTATTATAATATAATTTTAAAATACCAAAACAATATATATAAATAAACATTATTTTAAAAAATTAATAAATCAATATATCACACATATAAATCATAAAAATTCACATGATTTCTTTATCTTAAACTTATTATAAAAAAATTAGAATTTTATTTTTGAAATATTTTGTTATATACTACTAATTAATCCAAAATATCACGTTGTGTGAGTGGGATCCAACTTATACGTTGCTCATTAAATTTCACATTGATATTTTTTTCAGTAACATATAATAGGTGGCTGAATTATGTACACAGGATGTGGCTACCCCAGTCTGTTGGCTTCAACCACTTGTCAGTTGTGAAGTGTAGCAAGTAAGAAAGGAAACCCAGGATATCTGGTTAGTGTTAGACTCTTTTAATTAGGCTGCACTACACACTTCATTATGTGAGTCGGTGAGGATGTTGCCACTGGGTGGTTGTACATCCTCGACGTTGTATATGGCGTCGGACACCAGCTGTGAAGCCTCCACTTCACTCTCAGGAGGTGCTGTACTCGAAGCAATGGCAGCCAATTGTGACTTGAGAAACTGGGCCAGAGTTGCAGATTGTGTTTCATCTGTCAAACATGGCAAGGGACAATTAGCTCACTCACAGCCCTATGAAGGGTTCCTGGGGTTAGGCTTACCAATAGATGCTGCTTTGAGAAGGTATATGACGTTTTCACAAAATGAAAGTTAGGTGGTGTGGTGTTTTAGAGAAGCCCACCTAGTCTGGGCACAGTGTGACCAAAGCGATGCTCGATAGCGATATGATTCTCAAATGACTTGAGCACATCTTTGCCAGGAATTCTTAGCGGATCCCTTGCCCCTGCACATGTATCACAAAGAGTTATGTTGCTGTAAGCTCAAAATGGTAAGACTTTAAATTTACATGGTATTGTGAACTTCGCATCGAAACTGATTCGTTGTTCTGGGACTTCCTGAAATCTTTACATTATGCGGACTAAGCTGTAATTGGTGTTAGTTTCGGAACTTTGCAAAGTCCCAGTGATTAGCCGTTGGCTTATGTACCTATTAGTGCCAAAGTAGGGCACTTAATCTTGGGGTCGTCGTAGACGTGTTTCAGGTGCTGCGCTCGGAGTTGAGCAGGTGCCATGAGGACTAGTACACGTAGAGGAGATACATCTTGAAGCCCAACTCCCTGCATCCCTAGATTTGTATTAACATATTTATACATTCTCAAGCGGATTCTTTATTCGCTATTAAAACCGAAGTGCGGGGTCAGAAACCATAGACGAGAATGAAAGGAGTATATAAAACTGACCTTTTCTTGAATTGCAGCGAGATACCCACCCAAAACCGCCCCCTGATCAAACAGCGAATTATTATAACAAGATCTGTGAAGCAGAGTTAATTGAGAGAAACCAATAAATCTTTGTTGACACGACACGAAATCAAATGAAATTAATTTCAAAGTTTTCGCACCTGAGAGAACCCGAGGATTCCATCGTAAGGTCCATGCAACTTCATATGATTGGTGATATAGGAAAACAGATTCTCATCCACATTATAAAACTCCGTGTAGTCCTGGATGATCCGAGAAAATTGCAATTTTAATGTAAGGCTATCGTCGGATCAAAGAGGACCTGGTCATCTATACTGCCAGCAAGCAGGACCCTCTTCACAAAGTCGGTCAAAACATGAAAACACATAAAACAGAGGTTATATACGCTTCTAACCCCGAATGCTTTCGTAGAGATTGATGACTGCTGGTTACTGGTGGTCAAGGACACTCAGTGATGCATTGATAAGCAGCAATGGATATATGAAGTTCTCTCATACAAGATTAACATCTATTTGAAAGTTTGCCCGTTTCAACACTTCGAAATAGAACCGTCCTGTGAACGCTGTAGTACAAATGACATCCGTTAAATAGCAAATAGTGGAGAGGCTGATGTGCACCTGGTTGAACCTGTACCATTCGTAGTATGGACCCTCAAAGATGCCCTCTACCTCTGATTTTCCTGAGCAAGGAAGTGGGCCATTGATGTAATCCTGTGCAACAGAGGCGATTAAAATAGAGTTAGTGATACTCCAAACATAACACTTAACCCCATCCCTACCAACAACTTCCCGACTCGATCACGTCGAGGCAAATCATAGAAGACGGACAAAATGCAGGGTGCAATGCAAAATAATGCTCGCATGCTACTCGGTGTGTGGGCCGAGAGCATTTATCTACGTGCGTAATGCGGTGAAAAATATACCACGTCAAAGAGCTCGTGCAAAGAGGGCGACCACTTTGTAAGTTGGCGTTTGAAGATGTCTGCACTTGTTCGAAAGCTATGCAGACCCAGCAGCTTTAGTTTCCTCTGTGGTGCCTGATCATACCCTGACTCAAGCCCCATCTTGAAGTTCTTCAAGATTGATGAAAGAGCAGTTCAGTTGAGCCCCAGCTGTGCTCACTGCAAGTTCTTCATTCAAAGGTTGCTGCACAACACACACAGATTTACTGTCGTGGGTGGGGGAGAATGAGGCATGAATACAGATCAAAATGGGGGCGAAATTGCATTCCAATAAGCTACCAAATTCGAAAGGATCTAACCTGGCAGAATTGACCTCGCAGAAACTGTGGGCAGTAAGACGGTTTCTGCAGCTTACAGGCTTCGAACGAGAATCCAAGTCTTGCAATCGCTGTGCACAAAGCACCCAAAACCTACAATACTCACGCCAATCGTAAGGGCAGCTTGTTCGAGTAGTAAGGAATAAGCAAAGCAGGGACTGACAAGTACATGAACTAGTAAAGCTCCATAGAAAGGCCTTTGGAGTGGCCATCCAGAAGTCCAGAACAAAGACAAAGAGATTCGTGTCTTCCAAAAAGACAGGAAACCAGGAAAGAAGTCAAAATCAGAACAAAGCATCGAAATAATTGTGTACAGCACAAGGCCATTGTGCGAGAGACGAGCAGCCATGGTGGAAAATGGATCTGTCTTCAAATTCTGCGACTCAATTCCACGGTCAACATAAGAGCACGCAGAAAGCAAATTCGAGTACTACATTAAGAGACTTTGTGCGACCGGTGCCCCTGCCCTCCTAGACGGTTTGACCGAAAGTCTACTCCCCTGACCCACAAAGCTCATGACTTTACTGCCGGAATTGACTGTTCGATTCCTGTGTCCATGATCGTGAATTTCTTGCTCTCTCTTCGTGTATCTTATTTTTATTTGCATTTATTAGGGGTATCAAAGTAGGGGAGTGAGTAGAATGAAAATTTAACAAAGAATTGAAAATACATGTCAGGAGGATAGTTAGAAAATTAAGCATAGCATTTGGAGCATCAAGGGGTATTTCTTAAAAATGAAGGTATTCTCAAAGTGAAGGTATTCTTGAAAGTTGCATAGTTATAGTAAAAGATAATTTGTATTAAAAGATAAGGAATGTGTATTGTAAGTATCATCTTTGTTTCAACAAAATGTTGCTAAATGGAATTGTGCAATGGTGAGTTGGCTTTGCTCCCCTTTTTTTCTTAATTCTTCATGTTTGTTTTTATGTTTTTTTTTTCTTTGTAATCATTTGATCTATCAATTGGTTCTTTTGCTCCTCTATATTGTCTAATCTTTAGTTGGCTCATTATATTTTTCTATTCCTATAATTTCCTATCACTTTAATTATATTCTTTTCATATGTGTGTTTAAAAGTCATAATATAGATTAGATACAAGTGCTAAAAAATAGTACTAATAAACTAATAATATACATTATAGATTTTTTATTCTTTTAATTATAAGATATACCAAGGACAAACTATATACATAAAGAGAGAGAAAGAAAGAGAGAGAGTGAGAGATTTTTTTTAAAAAAAGAGATTGTATTTATAATCTCTTTTTTTTTTGTTGTTGTTTGTATAAACATAAATTATTAACAATATGAAGATTTTTTTATAAGTTCTAAAATAGAAAATCTAATTAATTCTTTATTACTACTATAATACTAAAATATCTTATTTTTTATTCCACATGTGCTAAAAAATTTAACCACATTATTTTTAACAAGTAAGTATTACATAAAAGTGTAAAATAATGTTATAATATTAAATACTAGAAACAATCATAGCAATGGTGTTTTTTGATCTCCACATCATAAAATATTGCTATTACTATTACATATATACATACTCACATAACCATTGATTAATATGCTTTAACTTCTTTTTCTTACCAAACTAAATAATAATTTTAGTGATTAATACAAATAATATTATAATATTATATTTATAAAGTACTATAGTATTATTTTATTATTAAATACTTATTTTAAGTTATATCTTTAATAAATATTCTATTAAAAATATATCCTCTTTAAAAAAATAATTATGTCTATTATAAATAGATTTCAAAACAAAAGCCACCCACATCTTTTAATATCTCTAATATTATAGAATTGTAGATGATTTGCATCTAGAATTCTTCTTAACAATTCTTTTAAAGCTTGATAGATGTGCCTCCAAAAATGTAAGTTCTATATTATGTTACAACATGATGTGTTGTAATTGTTGTTAAAAATTGTAATTATTTATATTTTAATTTGTAAAAAATAAGCATAAAGTATGAAATGCAAGATACCAAATTATACTTTGTTTTGGTAGATTAGTTAGAAAAATATCCAGTTTGAATTCACCTCTGTTATATTTATCACACATGGAGTAGCCAAGAAGCGCAAGAACGATTGAAATTTTAAATGGATGAGAAATGGAAAACTTTACAAGTGCAGAGATGAGAAAGTTATCTGTTGCTGGACCGGAATTGACTTGAAGGATGGCAGGGATGCAATTCATTTGAACCGAACTGTGTGTGATTTTAGGGGAATGCTCGACCGTTGAGAAACTGCATCAGATCGCGAAGCACTCTCTGCCACACCGTTAATCGTCGGAACAGAGTTCGGAAGGTTGATGGAGTTCGCAATCCAAAGAAGATGGGGTCATTAGCGCCTCAGAAGGCGCGGCAGAAAGTCTGACCACAAGCATCGATAGGTACCATGATGAAGAAGGCTGAACGTATGATTAAGCGCTGCGATCCATTCAAGAGAATGACGCAGACCTAATGTGAAAGTGATGGGAGCCGATCGTGATGTGACTGCGACTTCAGGATCTCGATCGTCTCTGTGACAGAGTCGCCACACCATGCACTCCGTCGCCCTATCGGAGGGCTGTGATTTGTCTCTCTTGTAGGGATCTATGGTCATATTGATCCGAGCTGGTAATAGGGGAACTAGAGCAAGGAAGTGCACCAGCGTCCAAGTGCTAGAAAGTTCTGAGGTTCGAGCCTTTCGGTCTTTACGTCAAATGAAGCGTAGATTAAATGATCTGTGAGAGCTCGTCGGAAGGGGAGGAAAGAATCTGGATGGTGTCGCTAAGAGTTAGAATTGAGGTTTCAATTAGAAGAACTATTGAAGATATTGAAGGAATTTTGGTGCAGGGATTTTGCTGTAATTCAGAGACCGGAGAGCGTTTCTTGGATACCGCGGTTTTGCGGCAAGTTTAGATTCGTCGTCATGAAGAGCAACAATAGATATGTGTCAGTGAAAGTGCTGTTTCAATTCTGCTCGACCGAATGCTGCACTAAGGGCGGTTGTGGGAGCTCAAGTATCCCTAAGAGTTTTCTTACTAAGTATCCGGGGGAATCTATTGCTCGTTGCTGTTTATGCATCACATTTTATAGGTTCAGCCATTGCGTTGATACTAGTCGTCGGTACTTTTGCAGAATGATTTGCGTGGAACTGAGTGATTTAAATTTTTCATAAGAGAGTTTGTTCATGACTTAGTTTTGAATTGAGCTACTATTGATGAAGCATTCTGTGCAGCTTTTAAAGTTCATTTTCATGAAGTGCGAAGTAAGTAAGTCGCAGTAGGTTCATCGGGTGAGAATAATTTAAGATAATCTCATCATTTACGTGCTGATATGGTACTGTGATGCGGATGTGGCACGGTCACTGATGACGATTTGTTGTTGCAGTTCTACTTTAAGATGTTTGGGGGCCTTTAAAAAAGATTCACTGAGAATTACATCAGATAGGACCATGAATTGTCATCAGAACCAGAGTGAAGAGGGAACCGTGTTCCAAATGGTCCCCGAATGTCGGTCTTCAGCACCTGGGCCCTATCATCCATTACAAGGATCGCGACAAGGATAATTTCCGGAAATTATCCTTGTCTACAATTGTGACGTCTCTTTCTTAGATCCCATTTATGGCTGCCGAACTCCACACCATGAAGGAATGCGCTCACTTAAATGTAATTTAAAATTACATTGACACCATAAAATTATTATTTTAAATTATAAGATTTTTGTTTTATTTATAAAAGTAAAAACTTTATATATTTTATTATAAATATATAAATATATATATAAAATAATAATAATAATAAAAATATTGATTTTTAAAAAATCAAATAATCTTTAAAAAAATAAAAAAATATACATCTTATATATAAAAATAAAAATTATAAATAGAAATTTATATTTATATGGTGACATTATACCATCCAAAATAGTAGCATAAAAATAATTAATAATAAATCCAAATCTTTACATAAAATCAAATAGTAAAAATATAAAATAATAAGAAACCAAAACAATACTTATTAATCTTAAAAGAATATATATATATATATATATATATATATATATATTATTCTTTCATTCTAATCTAATTTTTAAATTTTAACCATCTCTTGCTTATTTTATTTTTTTTTAGAATTTTTTTAAAAATATTTTTATAAACCAATGAACTATAATTCTATTATAGAAGACTTAGTGACAAGATTATTTTAAAAAAACATACGTAAAAGATAGGGAGGTAGTAAAAATATTTAGTCTTAATGGTATATTTTTATTAAAAAAGTTTTCTACTTACTTTGTAAAGCCATAAATAAGACAAAATAAGAAAGATTAGCAAAAATAATACTATATGCATCTTTAGATTTTTAAATAAAAATAAATAAAAAATGATAGTTTTTACTTAATTCTATTCACTTTTATTTACTTAAGTAATATAAGCATATATTATACTATATATATAGATATATAGATATATAAATATTTTAATATAAGTAATTTAAATATATTTTAGATAATAAATTATATACATATGTATATTTAATTTTTTAAAAAATAAAATAAAAAAATATTTTATCTTTTAAGATGAAATATTAAAATCTTAAATCTATAGATTAATGATATTTTTTAAAAATGATCTTTGATGTTATTTTTTAGTGTTAATTTTTTTAAAAAAATCAATTTTAATTCCAATAAAATTTTATTTTAATTTCATGATATTTAATAATTATTTAATTGAATAATTAGATTAAGATTATTTGATGATAATTATATATATATATATATATATATATATATCATTATATATAAAAATAGTAACAATAGAAGAGAGGAGCAATAGAAGAACAAGAAGAGTAGGATTTTTGCAAGTGTGATATATAGAGACTAGAGAAGTGGAGAAAATCCGTGACATTATTGCAAATTTTGGAGGGGGTACTAAAGGATAGTTAAAGGGTGTCAATTTAACAACTTAAGGGTGTTGCATTAACAATATCCTAAAATTATTGTCAAAAACTTTTATAATAAGATAAAAATTATAATATTGCATAAAATATCCTAAAATTATAAGATCCTAAAATTATAATATTGCATAAAATATAATATTGCATAAAATATCCTAATATTATAATATCCTAAAATTATAAGATTGCATTAACAATAATTTTATCTTATTATAAAAGTTATAAAAGTTATAATTTTTATCTTATTATAATTTTTATAATTTTTATAATTTTTATAAAAATAATATCCACTTTTATAATAAAACATTAACAATATCCTAAAATTATCTTGTTTTATTATAAAAGTGGTAAAAATTATCAAAATTAAAAATTAACAAATATTAATAGATGGATGTTTAAATTCATATAAATCTATTTATTTAATTTTAGAAGTGGCTAGGTCTAGAATGATAGGTTGTACTTAAGTTTACAAAAATAGCACTAAAGAGGTTGGCAATACAAATTATAGTTGTGAAATTATTATAAATAAAATAAAATCTCAAAAATATTCCATATAAAGTTATTATTTGAATATTTTAAATTAACAACTTTATTATTATAATTTTTATTATATTCAAGTAATTATTGAATTTTTTTAATTTGAGCTAATTATAAATATATTTTATTTTATTATATATATAAAAATATATCATATAATTTATATAAAAGCTATTAGTAGAAATAATATTATATAATTTATTGATATAAGAAAGTAATTTTTATTTTAAAAAATACTAGATATTTGATAAAATTTATGTATCTATTTAAAATTACAATATTACTATAATGTAAATTTGTAAGAAAATCAATATATTAAAATTTAATCAAATTTATTTATTTTAGTACTTTTATATTTATAAATAGTATGTAATATTTAATAATTTTAATATGAGTGTCTATATATATATATATATATATATATATATAAACATACCTTTAAAAACCCTCAAATTTTCTAATTCAAATTTTGAACTTGTAATTTACTTATTTTAATATATTTTTAAAAACTCAAGAAAATTACTATATATCAGTTACAAAAATTAGAAGACGAAAAAAAAAAAAAAAAAAAAAAAAAAACCCTTTAAGAAATTTTGTTATAGCTAAGAATTAATATCTTAAATAATATACAATTTTTTTTTTCTGTATTTCATTTGCATAAAAGTTAAATAATTAATTGTATTTTTTTAATTGTTTGATATTTAATTATATTAAGAAAAATATACTTCTTTTTATAGAATGTGATTAAATTTTTTTAATAACAATTGCACAACATGAAAAAAAAAATATTATTTATATTCCGATTTTATTCAAAGTAATTATCATACATCAAAATGCATATTTATCTTAAAAGAATTCTAAAAATAATTCTTTATTATTTATATTTCTTCATAATTCTTAAAATAATTCTTAAATATGAATTATTTTAAGAATTCTTAGTTCATAAATTATTTTAAAATAAATTCATAAATTCATAAATTCATAATTTATGAATTATTTTGAAAAATCATAAAAATTATTTTAAGAATTATTTTAAGAATTGAATATATATATTTTAAGAATTCATATATGAATTAATTTTAAGAATTATGAATTGTGTATATATTTGATGTAAGTTTATATTTACAATACACAAAGATAATACATTATTAAAAAATCCATTTAGTATTCTTGTTTATGGTTTTGAGATTATTTTGAAAAATATAGAATGATTTTTTATTCAATAACTATGTTATTTTAATATTATTTAAAAAACATAAAAAATTAAATTTTTAAAATTTTTTAATGGTTAATAATTTATTTTATGTTATTTAGTTTTCATAAATTTTTTTTATTAATTCATATTTATCTGAAAATGCATATTTATTTTAAAATTTTTCTTTTTTCTTTTTTCCTTCTTGTTTTATATATGAACTACTCCAATTAAAATTCATCTATCCCCTTCATACAAATGTTGCTTATCCATTTTTGTAATTCATACAATGTAATTCAATTTCTTTTCTAAAATTCATAGTAAACCAATTATGCTCCATCATTTATAAGAAGCTCAACCAATTACATTATTCATTAAACAAAACTCAAAGGTCCAGAAATCTTAATTGAGTGTATTCACACACATACACATACCTGTACTGAATGAATTCACACTGGACGTGGAAGCTTTGGGTTGGATCAGAAGCTGAAGACACAAAGATATGACGGAGCTCATAATAGGGACGTTCCCAGATGCGAACACGCAGGAGGGATGTAGAGGAACAAGACCAGCTGGATGAATGAATGAATACACAGATGGATGTAGCTATACATCGATCATTCGAAACCTGGTACGCTGGTACCCGGAGACTCCGGTGGCAGGCTTCGGGAGCAATTGGTTGTGCCCCCTGCGTCACCGTGGCTGCAGTGCTGGACTTGTGACTTGTGATCCTGCTTGGCTTCTCCGATTCTCACACTCCCTCCAGCGTTAGATGCGTCGCCGCTGTTGCTTCACTGCATATCCAGGAATGTGAACTGACTGCTCACAACAGCTGGATCATGCGAAGCTTCCACACGGAATAAGGATGTGTGGAGGTAGTCGCGTCGAGGTTAGATCTGAAACCCTAAGGTTCAGGGTGGAGAGGGATTGAGGACAGAGGATTTTGATTTGTTGATTGCAGGAGGAGGCAGGTTAGCGGCAGCAGTAACTGTAGCAGGAGCTTTGATTTGGTTGTGTTAAGGAGATTAGCGTTTGGCCGTCGTAGGGATGGACGGTTTACATGGCGACGACGCGTTGGGCGCGTCGTCTAACCCGGCGATGAAATGGAGAGATCAAATGGCACGCCGATTTCAGTACTATTTGGACAAGTCGACGCCGCATGCGGGCTTGCGGTGGGTTGGCACGCTTGTCATGGCTGCAATCTACTGTCTACGCGCTTACTATGTGCAGGGTTTCTACATTGTTACATACGGGCTCGGC
Source organism: Physcomitrellopsis africana (assembly GCA_036785485.1). Lineage (NCBI taxonomy): Eukaryota > Viridiplantae > Streptophyta > Bryopsida > Funariales > Funariaceae > Physcomitrellopsis > Physcomitrellopsis africana. Next base: position 106,359 of record JAWRVF010000656.1, read on the forward strand.
ATCTACTTGCTGAACCTGCTTATAGGGTTTCTATCTCCTCAAGTGGACCCGGAGAGCGAGGGCCCTGCTCTGCCGACAAAGGGTAGCGATGAGTTCAAGCCGTTCATTCGCAGACTTCCGGAGTTCAAATTCTGGTACGTGTGGCGATTCCTTGTAGTCTTTTCTGTCCTGGCCGTTACTAGTTCTTTCACGTTGTTTTTTTTTGTTTTTTTTGGTTTTGTCCCCCCTCCTGTTGTTGTTGTTGTTTTTTTTTTTTTTTTTTGTTTTTTTTTTTTCTATCTTTGACCCACCAAGGAACCTGGTTAGGGGAGGGGTGACGAATATTTCAATGCGGTTGTGAAAATGAGGTGACTATTACTGAACTCCTGTGGCAGAACTCGTAGTCTACGACGTTCTTTCCGTGGCAGCAAGAAAAATATGCCGAAATTGAATTTCAATTATGCAAATTATGCAAATTATGCGATACACGCCATCCTACAGTGTGGCATTGCTGTTTGACGCGCTTGAGTCGGTCGTATTTGATCCTCTTAGAGTCTCTTTGACTTGCTCTTTTGAGCACCATGCCTTACGATGGTAACGTGGTTAGAAGCTGTATGTCTGCATTTTAAATCGCAAGATTCTGCAACATCATCCCTACATGCTTACCGTACGAGCTAAGAAGAATAGTTGTCATGCCCGCATTTCCTTGTCGGAAGCTTTGTATAATCATGGATGATCCTTACTATTTTCCCAGATAGGAATGGGTTTTTGGTTTCCGTTTCCGTAGGCTTCTCATTGCTGTTGGAGTAATCACAAATATTACCTTGGACAATAAGGATTTCTTCTCCTAGAATTATACGATTCTGCTTCATGACGAGTCTTCACTTTGTTCTTATCCAGGTACGCATTCACGAAAGCGTTGGTGGTGGCATTCACCTTGACTTTCTTCAGTATATTCGACGTGCCTGTGTTTTGGCCAATACTGTTGATGTATTGGATCGTTCTTTTTGTTCTCACCATGAAGCGTCAAATTCGACACATGATCAAATATAAATATGTCCCTTTTTCATTGGGTAAACAGGTATCTCAAAAACTTTGACATTAATTATTCAAGGATTCTAGTGCCTCTTCTCTACAGTAAGTCCTTGGATATATGATGGGGCGAGAGTAGATCGTGTTACATTATTATGCCAAGGCGGTTTGTGCTAACGGATCATAGCAAGCATATCTGAAAGCCCTGGTAGGATGATAGATTTTGTTTCGCTGTTTTTCATTTGGCTTCTGATTTCTTAGGTTTCGTCTAAGGTTGTGGATGTGGTATATTATACAACTCTATTGTTACTTTTCTTGGGTGTATGTTTAATATTCCCATAGTTTCATTATGTGAGGAAAAGAAATTGATTCTAATACTCGGCTGGAATATCAAGAGCTTTTCTTCAGTACATTTATGTTTCTCGATTGTAATTTTTTCAGGAGATGAATAGTGCATAATTCCCTCATGGTAATGTTACTGAATGCAGCGGTACTCTGGGAAGAAGTATTCTTCAGATAAGGCCAGCACTTCCAGCGACTAGGGGTGTCTTTGAATTCCAGGTGGACATTCGTCCTTGCTTAGTGCCTGCCGTCATTTATTAGAGGGGGCGGACTCTCGAGGCTGCTACATTCAGGTTCAGTTTCAAGAATCAGATGGGGTTGATGGGGTTGTTGTGGAGCACCTTTCAAAGGCCATCTGAAGTCTTTGTGCAATACTAGTTTATTCCTCATTTTGAACCCTGCCGGAATTTCTTTGTCTGCGTCTCATTGGACACATGGCAACTGGTTGGTAGAGCTAATTCTACGGCATCCTGTATTGAAGACCTGGATTTAACTTTCAATCGTTATTGTAATAAGCAACTAAAGTATGAAGTGCATGAACGATGCATTTGCGCAGCCTTTGTAGCACTGTTGACCTTTTGTGCAGACCTGTTTGAGCAAAACAATATCAGCTGAGTTTGAAAAGAAAATGTTTTTTCAGCAGTTTGTGACCAGTTATTGTCGAGTGTCTGTAGGAAACTTAAATGTTTGAATCATTAAAAACAAGTTCGCGGATTATGCTTCTAAATTAGTCCTTACAATATTCACCTATTATCTTCTTCTAAATGTGATTTTTAAAATTCCCATGTTTTGAAAACTTGATTAAATCGTGTTATAGTCCAATATCAGGGAGGTTTCCTTTCGTCGTATCTAAACTTGATTTCTATGTGATAATCGGCCAACTTTTGAGTTGGCTCGAAGTTGTTATCATCCACAAGAAAGTTGTGTGAAGAATCATGAGTTCTGTTTACGTACGTTCAGTCACGATGAAAATGCACAGATCAGATTCCAAGTCAATTTGTAATAGTGAACAGCTCACACACAGAAATGGATCATTCATTCTAGTTTATTTTGAGATGTTACAACCAAATTTTGTCATTATTAGTTTCTTGATGCGAACTTCATCCCACAAAACCGTCCTTACAGGGATGAACATGTAATACTTAGTCGGTAACGACGGCAGAAAAGCACATTACAGAGGGCAACGTCATAAAGTTCGAAAGTGGAGACATTCCAATGATTTGCATGAGAAATTCAATACCAGTTGCTAAAAACTTCGGTATCAACAATCATATACAAGACAATACCCAAAAACCTTGGAAGATGATGGCAGCTATTGATCTGTACTATATCCTTTTCACAGGCTATTCTGACCACGAGTTATTTAACCTACTCAAAGAACTCATAAGAGCAGCGGACATCGTAAACTACCCGTCGCTCGAACAACTTCATATAAACTCGCAATGGTCTACACGATTAACCTATTCGGCAGAAACAGCAGCAGCAGGAGCTGGAGCCGGAGCTGGAGCCGGAGCAGGGGCAACGGCAGGCTTCATAGCTTCCTCAAGTTTCTCAATGGGAACCACCGGGATGTAAGCAGTCAAGGGCAAATTTTTGCTTTTCAGCATTTCCGCAAGTTTGTTGTAGTGAATAACTCCAAACTTAGCAGCAGGGGCAGCGACGTTAACAGCTTGTGGAACAAGTGGGAGTGTGAGAAGCTTCTGCCATGCCTCAAATGTCAATTGCTCCGCAACTGGTTCATACCTCTCGTACAACGATGATGCAGTTGAATAGACACCCCGAGACTGGACATCAGAAACAAGGCCTCTAGCTGCATCTGGAGCTTGCTTGGCCACGTCCAGAGCTTGGTAAGACTTGTCTTTCACGTACTTTGGTACAACACCATCGACATAGCTGATAGTCTCATCGACCTACACATCGTATTTTGTCACAACTAAGATTTAAAAAAAACCCTCGCGAATAATGCTAACAGTAAAGACTACTAGCAGCCCACGCCAAGGGATAGGACGATAACTCATTCGTTCACCATTCTTTTAAACCACACTAAAAATCAAAACTAAGCACGAATTACCTTGCTGTCAACATATTGCAAAAGCTGCAAAGGCTTCCCTTCGACTTTCTGGTACACAGGGCCTACAACGGTTTTCACTGTCCCTTCGACATTGTCAACACTGGGCTTCAGAGGCCCTGAGCTGTCCTTCGCATAAGCGTAAAGTGTCGCCAAATAGGCTGCGGCCTGAAGCACAAGGGCGTGGACCAGCCCTAGATACTTCAGATCAGCACTCTGCAGGGCAAGACAGACATGACCAAGTTAGCAAGTCATACTCACAGCACACCGAAATGCATAAAGTTCCTAAAAGATCCCCCATATATGATAGATGTGAATGATTCTAGATGCTACAGAAAATGAACTCCCTCATGCAATATCTTGTACTTACTAAACCCCCTACATTACAATTCCTGTAGCTTCAACAACTGAAGCGGTTAGTGCGCATAAATCTGTCAAATCACAACATCAATGAGAAGACGTGATCCAGATGAACAAAGCCAAGTACGTTCCTAATCGCCCGCGTGTAGGGCAACTTTCCACACGAAATTAAACAAACAAGTGCTGATCGCAAATTTCCTAATCCACAAAAATGTCCAGGGAAAAAATAGGTTTAAGTTCTAATTTAAGTAACTGAACACCAGCAGCTGGGAGGTTTTTCAGAAAAATCATCTCTAGCAGTCGCAACCTCGATACCATCAACACCACCACAGGAAATTCAGAGCGTCACCAGAGGTATGAGGCCAGAAATTTCCAATATGAACCCCCCACTAAATCAGACGCATATTTTAAAACTTGAACATATTTGAACAAAAACACATCACACTCAACCCACTCCCACCATTTTGATGACACAACTTATAATTAAACAAGGAATTGAACATTGAATTAGCATGAAAGGCAAGAAAAAAACAATAACGTAACAGAGAAACAGAAAAGCCAAAACAACAAGAACGCAGAAAAACCACACGGCACCCGCAACTCCCCTAGACCACTCCCTGCCACCACTCACACGCAGAACTCACCTTAGCAGTATCCGCCATCACGACGATAACGAAAAATCAACGCAGTAAGCGCGCACAAGAAGAAATCGCCGAATCGAAGAGAACCCTGGGGAAATGGTGAGTCGAGTCGAAGGTACACGTCTCATACAAAACAGTCGGCAGGTCGATGGAGCGCCGGTTGGCGATGGGGAGAATTGAGAGAGAGAGAGACGTATAAGAGGCGGGCAACAGTGAGCGAACAATCCGACGAGGAATAGTGAGAGGGCGATACAAACGGGGCAAGGAGCAGAAGCAGACAATGACAACCATCATCCCCACCGTCTCGCACCGTTCGCCTTGCCTCGCATCTCCCTGCAACTTGCCTCCCTCTAGGGTCCGTTCCAAACCAACCCCGAACCTGGCCTCCGAGCCTGCATTCGTCGACCTGTCAGACTGTTATTGTGACCTGAACTGGGCTTTGCTGCGCGAGGCTAATGGCCTGGGATCCAAACCTTGACGTGCATTGGCTGTCAATTCTATTCGTCGCGGTCAGTTTTCCTCCTGGTTTTCCCAGCTGGAAACCCAGAAGGGTGCTGTAGGAGCTATCATTGGAAAATGGATCCAACGATTTCTTATGCTCGTACGAATGAATGAACTTGTGATTTTGAAATTTGAGTTTTGAGCTTTCAAAGGGATGAATTGGGAAACACACTTCGCCTTCTGTGTCCCATGCTGTCTTTGTTATAGGACTCGAAAAAGATACGTTACATCGTAAAAGTGCCAGGAAGTGAACAACTTGCTTTTCTAACACATTTCTGAACATGTAGACCGGTCAGCATGCCCATGGCACAAGTGAAATTCGAATCCATAAAAACGAAATAGACCCCTAACTAATACCCTCCATAATACATGCCTGGCAAGAACTCTATGTATATGAAGAAAAGGAAGAAGGTAGGATTAGCCAAAACTCAGAAACGTATGGCAATCAGTACTTGTAATGAGCCAGATTCGGATGAAAATGCATGACAACGATGACTTCCAGAAGCATCCACGGGGGCCGTCATGAGAAATACCGTCTTTTTCCACCAAGAGCATTCATCAAAAGGAGGGATCGTCCAGGATCCCCGAGGGAGGACACTTGGAGCACGGTGAGAGGGGGGTATCACGTTGAAGCAGGGAGCACCGTCCGCTCCACGCCAACTGTCGTTCCGAGAAAGTGGTGCACGTGGCCACAGGCGTGAGGATCGCAATGGGGCTCCTCAACCTTCTATTGTACCGCCCAGGCCCATTCTCCAGCCCCCACCCCCTCCTACCCAGCCTCTTTCTCTATTGCCGCCCCTGCGCTCCCCTGCCCCACGTCAGTTGGGGGCCGGGCTTCCCCTTTCCCCGCGCGGGCCTTTCTTGCCCCCGGATCCGGCCCTTCCTGGATAGATATTTTAGCGGCGCCGACTTTAACTTTTATCTTTATCCTTGAGCGTATATTGTTCCTAATCTTAATAACTTGGATATTCTTGATCTGTTTGTTTGATTTTTATATTAATAGAATATGATATGGTTTACAGTAATTGAACTAAAATTTTCTTGTATGTTTTCGAATTTGTAAAGTTAAATTCAAACTACTATTCAATAACTTTTTCATGTTTAGTAAATTTTATTTTTTGAAGTTTTGTTTCATTAAATTAAATCATATTATAGATAATGAATTTTAAATTTGAAAATTATACATGATTCTGTAACAGTTGTTCATGTGTATGATTCATCATTTCAATTGTTGGTTATGTCCATGATGTCTGACAATAATCACCTTAAGCTTTAAATATATATATATATATATATATATATATAAAAGAAATTACTGAAAATTAATATATATATATATATATATAACAGAAAAATATTAGTTTTATTGATTACAATAATACCACTGTACCAATAGGATTCTTCAGTGTCTTTCTATATGCTGCACATGATTTTTGAATTTCACAGACACCAACAATTGATTGATGTTATCTTTCTATAAAAACAATTAATATTTATTGGCCTAAAATGTTCTATTATATTAAATTAATACTACAAGCTAAGAAATAATATAATGGCAATCTTGATTTAATATTTTGGACGACTTTCACAATGTTATGAAATCCTATTAACTTAGATATTTCAAATGCATATGTATACTAATATGATATAGATTGGTTATTATTAAATTCAATGAGAAAGCATATTTTTTATTCTTCTGAATTGGTTGTTTCCAATTAATTATATATATAAACAATAAACTATGTACATATAGCAAATTTTGACTATATCAAAATCATATATAACATAAGTTTCAATCTTTTTTTATGTCAGCATATTACGATGTATGAGCCAAAGAAATATTCAAAACATGATCACTGAAAATAAATTACAGTACAATGAAGCCACTCGTTTTTACCACACTAAATCAAAATAAAGTTAAACACGTATTATTTTTTCAAATGAAATGGTTTGAAAATAATATTCATGATTATCATTAAATTTCCAACTTGCAAAGATATAATTATATTATTATATTCTGAAATAATTGTTTACTTGTCAAAATTCTGATGATTTTATATTCTATATCAATCCAATGTTTTATCAAGATTTAACAACATTAAATTGTAATATCTTTAAAAACTAACATATATATATACATATATATATATATATATATATATATTAAATACATATTATTATTATTATTTTCTAAAAATATTAATATATTACAAAGCAACATTTAATTGATGTTGAATAAGCACTAATTTTAATTTGACTTAATTGTTAAAAATTAACCTTGTTACTTAATTATAATCTTTGATGCTCATATGATTTGGTTCATTATATGCCAAAGCTTATATGTTTTGTAAAACATGTAACAAGATTTAAAACCATTCATAATATATTAATTTTTTTATTACTTATATATATATATTTTTTTGAGTTATTTGAAGTATTAGTTTGTAAATGTTTGACAATAAATATTATATGCATACATTAAAATAAATAAAAAATTAAAAAATATACATATTTTTACAATAACAAAAAATTACAACAAATATTGTTATTTACAAAAAAAAACTCAAAAGTGTTGAATTGATATTCAAATACAAAAGAGATATTGACAAGACCAAAGATAACAATAGTCTCGCATACATATATACTAGCTAACAAAAAAGTCATACCTAAACTTTTCAAAAACCACAAAACTTATAAAATAAGTGCCTTAGTTTAAGAATATATTTGTAAAAGCTTCTTGGATCTAAAAGGCTTTTAGAAGAAGAAGTTCATACATCCAAAAAGCTCCTAGGAGATCCAAAAAGTTTCTATTACTACATGATGCATCCAAGTACACTTGTGAATCCAACCAACATTTAGAAAGCTTTTAAAAAAATTTATGCGAAAAATGTTATCAATCTATGCTATTAAGCATTTAAAAATTACTTCTATTTGTTTTTATAATATAAGTGACAATGACATTATTTACTTTTCTAAAATAAGTTGTGTTCAAAGTAATAAAACTTTAAGTTACTTTACAAGTTTGGTAAGTCCAAAATATATCAAAAAATATTTGCTATTATTTAAATTCATGCTTTAGTTAAATGTAGTTTTTTTTGTATTTCCAAATAACTTAAAAATAATATACTTGGAAGTAGATTGTAAATAATAACAACTACATTTAAGCTTTAACTAAAGAAGTTTTTTTAAGCCATTAAATAAATTTTATACTTGGAAAAAATAACTTTCTGGTTAATTGTTATTGTTAACACTTTTATAACTACTTTCAAATGAGATATTTAAAATACCATCAAATATTGTATCTACTTTCAAATATATCACCAGATAATTAGATTCCAATTTAAGATTAAAATTATAATTTTATTAAATCTTGCTATTTGTTAATTTATAAAAACATGTCACTTTTGAGGATTTTAACTTGAATTTAATATTGTAATGTTAAAATTTATAACAATCTAACTAACTGATCTAGTTGTTTTGTAAATAATAATTTCTAAACCAAATAAAATGGTTGTTGATTTTGCATCTTCTAATATATATATATATATATATATATATATATTATAGATAAATATATAAAATAATAAAATTAAGTAATAAATTTATTAATTTTATATTATATATTAACTTATTATATTTAATAATAATTGGTAGTTAGTTAGAATAGATAATGTTATTAAAAAATACAAACCTATTTTGAAAAATTTCTATAATTTTTTCTAATTCTATATGTGATTATTGATATTCTATTAATATCAATATAAAAGTCAAAGAATTTTAAATATATTTTGATATTGAATGCTATATAATATCTTTTATCTTAAATGTTTTTAATATATATTCTGTTAGAAAAAATAATCTTAACAAAAAAGAAGTTTAGATTTTTTTTAAAAGAAATGAATAAGAAAAATAAATCTTTAATCTTTGTAAAAATTTTAAGCATTATGTAACTAGATTATTATATTTTAGGACTAAAATAATACAAGTCTTTAAACATTCAACTTATCTATAAATTCGTTGGTCTTAAAATTATAACTAAATAACTATGCATTATTACTAATATTTAAAAAAAAAAGAGTTAATCTTATGTTAATTTAAAATTATTTAAAAAAAAATCTATATAATCATTTTAATATGTGATTATTAATTTATATATATTTTTGATTATTAATCCTTAAAATAAAAAATAAAAAATGATTGATAACCAGAGTTAACCTAAAATAATGATAGAAAAAATTAAAGAGATTTTTTAAACCACCTTTAAAAGCTTAGAAAGAATCTTCAAATATGTTGTAATAATTTCTTAAAAGCTTCTTTAAAAAAAACTCATGTTAGAATTTTCTTGATTAGATTTAACAATCTTTATAAGTTATAATATTAATTTGAAATACACTATAATAATATATATAATAAAAGAAAAAATTGGTGGTTTCTTTCCATAAAATAGTCTTTGTATTTAATACAACTTTTAAAAATTTTCTTTGATGTGCTATTTAGAAAAACAAAAAAATTATAAGAATTTGAAGTTAGAAATTTTAAGAAAAATTTTGTTTTAAAAATAAAAATTAACATAAATATTAATTAAAGAAGTATATAATATTAACAATAAGGATTCTTTGCTTGAAAGAAAGTATACTATGAGATTGTATAAGTTTTTTTGATTTTATTATAAATTATACAAATATCAAAAATATCTTAAATAAATATTAAGATTTATCAGATTTAATATGTCTAACTATTAAAAAATTATGTTGTGCTTGAAGTGCAAATAGCAATGTTGTTGTTGTTATTGTTGTTGTTGTTGTTGTTGTTGTTGTTGTTTTTTTTTTTTTTTTTTTTTTTAATATATATATAATTTAAAATTTTAATTGTAATGTAAGAAGATTATTTGTATATTCAATTTTCCTTATATTATTTTAAAGCTTAATAATTTTTTTTCAACTTCAAAAATAAGATAATTAATCAACATTATTTTATAAAATTATTCAAAAAATAAGAATTATTATAAAATAAAAATATATAATATATAATATATATATAAATTTCACAAGCATGTAGGAAATTAAGTCTTCTACACACACACATAAATTTCACCCCAATCCAACCGATAGATTGATCAAAATCTGCGAAACCCTAACTGACCTTTAAAACCCAATTCCAGAGACCCCAACTCACATAAATTTCAATAACCTTTGATCAAACCGTTAGATCAATCTCAAATTCACAGCACACATTGACAACAACAATACCCAAAAACCCACAAATTTCCAGCCGTAGATCTGCTGCAAAGCTTCTGGAATTGCCTAAACCATCAACCCTAATTTATTTCACAAAATCTCAAGTAGCCAAAATAAACCCTGACTTTGCAAAGCTATTACAAAGTCGTTTTCTCTCCAAATCACTCAAAATCAACTCCTATATAAAACCCTTCAAGTTCACTCCCTAACCCCAATCTCCGATCTGCAAAAAGACCCTCCATTCGCCGTCGGCACGCGGTTTTGTGCCCTGGGGTCTGGTTTCGACCCAGGTTCTTAACCGGCCCTCTCCGGATATCAACTCTTGTAGTTTTGAGGTAAATTTCTCTAAAACCTACTCTTAACTTCTTATTAAATATACCTATACCAATTATTTTTCTAATCTACTTTGTTTTACCATTTTTATGGCTTTACAAAGTAAGTAGAAATCCCTTTTATAAAAGGCAGCATTAGCACTTTTAATTTTTACTACCTCCTTGTCTATTATCTATTTTTCTAAGATAATTTTCTCTAATATTTTCATTTGAGCTCTTCTATAATATAATCACTCCTTTCCTCTTTCACCTAGTGGTTGTATTACTACACGACAACGTTGTCGTACTGTAATTGCTTATAGTATGTAAAATCCACTCAAAATGCCTAATATGTTTATAGATTTAGATATGTGTTAGAATGGTTAGTAAAATAAATTAAAGGGATTGATAGAAGAAACTTTATTTTATTTTTATTTGTTTTGATTATAATATTTAAAAATTATAAGATCTAAATGATTAGTATGAAGCCTTGAGAGAAGGTGGGAGCCTAAGGATGAAAATATAAGCTAGTAGGAGGCTAATTGGGAGGGATGAAATGAAGGCATGGTCGGATGAAGGCAAGGAATGGGAAACTTCATCCCTATTGGTTGAATACCATGCCCAATGGGCTTTGAGGAGGCTGCCTGCGACCTTAACAAGGGTTTCGGCGACTTCAAGGAGGCCATTAGAAAAACAAAGACTAGGGTTGTAAAGTTTAGGATTTTGGGTACAATTTGTGTACAAAAATTAGAGGATTTGGAGTTAGAGTAAAGAAGTTATAGCCATTTGAAGATAAGGTGTCAATATGAGACATACTGTCACTCTTTTGAGGATTGGAGAAGTTGTATGAGAGCTTTTGGAGATCGAGAGATGCGGCTAGAGAAAACATTTCAAGCTCTACACCTGATGTGGAAGAATTACTACATTTGGAGTTTTGAAGAAGGAGTTATTGGGAGTCAAAGACAGCAGATTGAATTCTAAGGCAGTAAGTAGACCATTTTGTTGATAGTGATGGGGTTTGCCATATCTTAAGTTTTTGGACGAATTTTTGTCTCAAAATTTTTAAGGAGGTGTATGATTATACTAAGAAGCTATAAATCAAAGTTTCATAGCATTTAGACTTTTAGATTGTGAGATATAAAGAATTTAGTACACGGGTGTTTGTAAACAAGGGTTTAAAGCTACTGCTAGGGTTTTGGCGATATCTAAAGATCGACAATGAATTAACAATTGAAATTTGTGGTGATAGTTGTGAATAATATATCAGTACTTCATATAAACTTGGAGTAGATTTGGACGGTTGGATTGAAAGTTATGGATTATTGAAGTTTGGAAAAAATTCCCTTCCTACGGGGGAATGAGGGTTTAGAGTATTTTGTTATGTTTTGAGTGGTTTGAGGAAATTAGGCTTGTGTATTGGGTGTAATAGCCCTATGAAGATCTCTTTTATATAAACTTGGGGGTTTTTATTATACTTGAATCTTGCTTGAGTAATTAGTGGCAGCCAGAAGCCCAGCGCTTTCTTGAGGCAGATTCTCTCTACCACGACAACGCGTTCAAAGTTCCAAAGATTTGTGAATTAGATTTGATTGATAATAATTCTACAATCTAATACTTATTCAACAAAAGAATCACAAATTGGATTGGATGGCACCTTGCTTACAAAGCAAGCATTATCATAGTTTGCTCTCTTGTTTAAAAAAAATCACCAATTTTGAGTAGCTTTGAAGGTTTTATAGAAGCATTTGCAAAAGCATTTGAAAAACATGACAAGACTCATTAAGCAACAACTAAGATTTGAGCATTGCATCAAGAGACTCGCTATCGTATTACGTGTTGTCTTGTTTGAGAATGCACCGAGCACCTGGCTGTGGAAGGTAAAATTGTGTTTACAAATAATCAAGAAAATCTAATAAATTTTACCCATATATAAAGAATATAATTCAAATTTCAATTCAAAAGTATTTAAAAACACTCCTCTTAGTAACATCAACCATACATATATCCCAATTGCCTTGTTTCTTTTATAATTAAGTAATTTTTATTTTTCTTTGCAAGTCCTGACCCTAATCAATGAGATTTGACAAGTTCTAACTTTTAATCCAACCATCTATATAGTATGAAATTTTGCACACAAATGTCAATATAAGCCTTCTATATGCTCAAAAAGTTCATCCCAATCTAACTTATAGATTGCAAAAAAATGCCCAAAAACCACACTAATGACACTTAGCCACCAACATAAAAATTGATGCAGAAACTCCAATGGTGATTTCTCCTTCTTCAACTATTAACTTTAGCTCAAACTTAGTATATAGCTTGATCTCAAAGTCTTCTATTACCACGCCAAAATTTAAATTGATCCAATTGGTAGATCTTTAGTTATCATAGAAATCCTATCCAACCCTAAACTGCCAACTTTTGACAATTCTTTGTATCAAAGCCCAAATATCTCCTAATTACATTGTTACATTAATATAAACTTTTGTGTACACTTATTATATCTAAAAATCTAGACAATATCAAATTTTGAACTATAGATACTACACAAATTGCACAAATCAGTTAAGAATGTAAGCCATCATTGTCTTACATAAAATCCAAAATACCAATACAAATATTGAATTTGAACAACAATTACAAAGTCATCCAAAATCCTATAGCAACCAGCTTAACATCCTTAAAAAAAGCTTCAAGCTAGCTATCCAATCCAAAAACCCAATTTGCAAAATCCCCCGTACTTTGCCCTAGGCGGCCGTTTTAGTGGCCAAAGGTCTGATTTCGACCTTGTCCTACAGTATCTAATTTTTTAATTAATAGTATTAAACTAAGATAATAGAATATTAATTGAAAAATCATTTTTAGTCATAGTTTCACCATATAATCGTATCACAATACAACAATGTTCTACATCAATTTATACATCCAATTTTAGATAATAAGTATGCAATACCAATTGGGACAAAGAAGCCTTAATGAATCAATTCTATTCAGAAGTAACAGATGACGTGAAGGATTTTTTATTATTACTTTTGAATCCACAATTGCTCAATGAAGCCATTAGTCAAGCCGTAAAATATAATAATTGATTATTTCAACATTGTCAAGATCAAAATTCATAGGCTTTAGCAAAACAACATACAATCCGACATACTCTTGTTATATTTATAAGCATTCTAAATTCACATTTAAAAGTAAAAAATATGCAATTTGATGCAATACATTTTAAACCTCTTAGTTTACAAGAAAAGAAGTATTGGATGGAAGAAGGTTTATGCTTATATTGTAGCAAAAAAGGTCATAAGATTAGCAATTTTCCGAAAAAATAAAATTAATATGTTGTCGGGGTAGAGAGAATTTGCCTTAAGAAAGCACTGGGCTTCTAGCTGTCACTAATTTCTCAATCAAGCTTCAAAAATGAGGAAAACTCAAAGCTTATATATATATATATATATATATATATTTCTTTTTTGAGAAATTACATCAAATGCATAAGCCTCATATAACTAACAACATCCAGAGTATGATAAAATCCTCTAAAACCTTGTATATCTTTATGTGGAAATTTTTTCAAACTTCAACATCTCATATCTTCTGATCCGATCGTCCAATCATGGTAATATTTTATATGAAATACTGATGTATTCTTATCAACCTCTACAACAATTTTCAACTGCAAATTCATTGCGGATCTTGAGATATCTTGAAAATCCTAACAGTCGCTTCAAACCCTTGTCTTTATACACCCGCATACAAATTTTTTCATATCTCACAAACTATAAGCTCAAATTCCATGAAATTTGTATATATAGCTTCTTGACACAAAATGTCACATTCTCCAAGAATTTTGAGCCAAAATTTCGTTTGAAAACTCAAGTTATGACTCAAAGCATAACTATTAACAACACGGTGTGCTTACTGCCTTGGAATTGGATGCGCTGTCTTCAACTCTTCATATCTCCTTCGTCTAAACTCAAAACTTAAGAATTCCTTCATAATAGACATAGATCTTGAAATCACCTTTCCAACCGCACTGTCCGATCTCCAAAAGCCTCCGTACAACTCCGCAAAATTTTCAAAAGAGTGATAGTATGTATGAAATCCACTCTTTAACTTTGAATAAGTATAACTTCTTCACCCTATCTCCAAATCGCCTAAAATTTCCTCTCAAACTATACCCAAAACCCTAAACTCTACAACCTTACCTCTGAAATTGCAAATCCCCTCTTTGAAGTTGCCGAAAACCCCCTGTTAAAGTCGCGGGCAGCCTCCTCAAAGCCCATTGGGCATGGTATTCGACCAATAGGGATGAAGTTCCCTATTCCTTGCCTTCATTCGACTATGGCTTGATTTCATCCCTCCCAATTAGCCTCTTACTAGCTTAAATTTTCATCCTTAAGTCCCTATCTTCTCTCAAGGCTTCATACTAAACATTTAGATCTTATAATTTATAAATACCATAATTAAAATAAGTAAAATAAAATAAAATAAAGTTTCTTCTATCAACCATTTTTAATTTAACTTACTAACCATTCTAACACACATCTAGATTCATAAATATATAATATATTTTAATTAATTTTTACATATTGTAAGTAATTACAGTACGACAACGTCACCAAAATCAGGAGTGCAATTGTTTAGGAAAACAAAGATGTTCATCCATAATATGGATTATATGATTGAATAATTCATTATCATAAAATTATTCAGGTTCTTCTCTTGTTGTTCAACTTGCTTATTGTTTTACAATTCTTTTGTGTTTTAAAACTCAGAAGTTTTAGACAATTGTCTCATTAGATTTAGAGGCGTCCGCTTGTTTTGTAAATGAGACATTTACTAAGCTTCATAAAATTCTTTTAGTATAGAAATCTAAACCTCTTCATATAGAGGTAATAAATAGACAATCCTTATCTTTTGATAGTGTCACCTATAAAATCACACCTATAGAAGTATCTTTCAAAGATCATAGCAATAAAACCGTATTCAATATTATTAGAATTCTTTCAAATCTTATTATTTTTAGACTTTCTTGATTGGAAAAGCATAATCCATCTATAGATTAGAGATTGCAAAGAATAATATTTCCAATAGAAATCTCTACAAGAATACTTTGAAAAAAGTCATGAATTGATAAACCTTTATTTGTTAGAGCAAAGGCTTTTATAAGATCGGCCAAAAAAAGTACACCATTTGTTAAGAATGCACAATTTATTATTTCAACAATTATTTTTATTAAAGCACGTATTTTTAATGAACAGAATCGTCTTCAAAAAAAAGAGGTTGCAAAACTTTACACCAAAATCAATATTCTTTTCCTAAAAACAAAAGCACAACCAAAACTACTGTCACGCATTTGACATGAGTACTGTGAAGTCAGTGTCTACATATATAAATGAATGAATACTATTTTTTTTTTAATGTTTTAGTGTTACACTTGTGATTGAATAACGTGACCAATGTGTGGAGACCTTAGAGAATCAAATGTTATGAAGTCAAATAAGTAAACAAGCAATCTAGTGAGTAAGCTAGAAATGGAAGCTCTGAAGAAGCAGGCAAGCATGGGAAATGGGAGGAATTGCTTGGAGGTTGCAGCCTCAGACGAGGAGGAGGAGGAAGAGGAGGAAGAGGAGGCACTCGGTGCATGCAGCTCCTTCACCAACGCAAAGCAAAGCAATACTTCCATGCTCAACAGCATGACTACTACCACCACCACGACAACAACCATGCCCCATCCACACTTACACACACAGTTGTTGAAGCAGGCAAACCAGTCGAACATGCAATTCTGCATTGAATGTAACTGAGTTGATGTCGAAAGTGGCACTGAAGCTCCCTTGATACATACTTTTATTCTCCACATCTCCGAACTCTCTGGCTGTCTCGTCCTGCACCGGGATCAGCCAGTTCCATTTTGCATTGTCAG
The DNA here is from genome assembly GCA_036785485.1 of Physcomitrellopsis africana. Lineage (NCBI taxonomy): Eukaryota > Viridiplantae > Streptophyta > Bryopsida > Funariales > Funariaceae > Physcomitrellopsis > Physcomitrellopsis africana. Next base: position 122,756 of record JAWRVF010000656.1, read on the forward strand.
TTGAAGATGTCACCGACACAATCTCCGATACTGGATATTGCATTTATTCCTTGCCCTTGCGTGTTCTACATCTTTTGCCGAGGGTTTAAGAATTCGATGCGCTTCATCGGTCTAAGCTCGTTGGTTTCGTGGAAATAGACCAGGTTCGGTAGACACGGTTCTTGAGCAAAACCAAAGCGCTGGAATCCCCTTCGAAGCTCAATTCACTCATCCTGTGAGTTTATAAACTCCACCATAAGCTCGACTTCGTTGTAGGTTCCCTCAAAACATCTGGCGCTTTCCACGACTCAGCCAGCACGTGGCGTCCGACTCGAAACGATCTGGCGTATTGATCTCTGCACACGCGGAGTGCGCCGCCGCCCTGTTCCCCTCACAGCTGTAACGCAAAATCCTGCGCACCTTCTATGTCGTCGATGTCGCAGACGGAGACACATCACCACTCACTCCGCCAACACCGACGAGTTTGCCCTCACCACCCTGTGCCCGCCACATTGAACCCGGAATCACATCCACCACAAAATCTGTGTACCCGATCTCTACTGCACGGAACGAAGAGAAGACCGTTTCTACCGGCCAAAACGCAGCTGCACATAGAATACCCGCCACAAGCAGAAAATTCTTGGGCAAAATGTGCAAAATAACGTGTGGGCGAGGCAGTCGCGGAAGGGGAAGAATCAGAGGCTGAGATGAGACGAGGCAGCAGGGGAAGAGCAGGGAACTGTTTAGGAAAGAGCAAGTGCACCATTCATTCATGCTTCATTACAACAACCAAGAGTGAGTGCTTCCTTGCCAAGGGTGGCCATGCTCCCTCTCTCTGCTCTTGTTGGGGTGCGTTCCCCACTTACTCACTCACTCACTCTGTGTGTGTGTGTGTGTGTGTGTGTGTGTCACTGTGTGTGTGTGTGTGTGTGTGTCACTGTGTGTGTGTGTGTTTGTTTTTTTCAGGCCTTTAAAGTGATAGGATTTTGTATAAGATGATTCTTGGAGAATAGTGGGATGAATAGGATAAAGTCATACAGCTTTGTTTGTTTTTTTATTTGGTTATTTGGAGAACTTATCATTCTTGTGGGAGAAGATGATGATGGCATTTTTTTTCTTTTTTTTTGTTGTTGTTGTTGTTGAGGAATAATAATCACAAATAGTTGATAGGGTTGGATTTGCTTTGCAAAATGTACACGCTTCACAACAAGTGAGCCCTCTTTGTCAAATATTGTTGAATTGTATTGATATTTGTGTTGCCATTGAAGAAATCTACAATAAATTTGACAAGGGGATAACAAAAGATGCATGCTTTGCCAATTTTTACATATGATCAAGATACAAAGAAGATCAAGCAATATAATTTTGCTTTGGTGGAGTGGAAAAAAACTTAAATTTTTATTTTGTAGCAAAATTTTGTATGCAAATATAAATTTAGATAATTATATAATTGTTCTTTAATACATTTTATGAATAAGATAGTGTTAGTGACTATATGATAAATTATCAAATATTGGAGGTAGAAAAAAAAATTCAACTTTAAGATTATAATTTGAATATGATAAATCAACAAAATTTAATATTTAATTAATACATAAGTCATTATAATTTAACACTTGGATATAACATTGGTTTATTGCAATTCTAAGAGTTTTAGTTATTTTAGGTAAAAAAAAATATAAGAGATTAATCTAATATGTAGTAACATAAGTTTAATACAACAATAAATAGTTAATGTAGAAAAAATCTACTTATTACACAATATAACAACATTCCAAGTGAAAAGCAATTAGTAAATTTTTAGCCATGATTTGATATTGAAACAAAATTTAATCAAATTGATAGGTTTATAGTATTAAAGAGACTTATCAAATTTAAAAAGAAAAAAGAAAAAAGAAACTAAAATTGAATATTTAAAAAATATCAATAAATTACTTGAAATCAATAAGATTTAGTTTAGATTACTTTATCCTATTTATTTAATACAAATAGATTTTACTAAGCTCTTGAGATTCAACTTATAAAATTGACCACTATAAATGCATATAAGAGTATTTTATGTGATAATACAATATTTATATTATATAAGTATAACACTAACTTTATTGTTATAATGAACTTCAATTGAAATTTAATTTTTTAATCATAATTTTATATTGTAAAAAAAATTAATTAAAATAAAATTTAAAAAGAAGTTTGATGATAGTATATATGTATAAAATATATCATATCTAGTTTATACATAATAAAAATAGACATCAATGTCTTACTTCTATACTTCTAATATCATTCTATTAATATAAAATCACTTCTCTTTTTCTAATAAGGTTGTTGGTAATACATTTATTCAATCTTATTATATTCAAATGTACATGTTTATCTTTTATATATAATTTTCTTAAGAATACACTCAAAATACAATACTATTTATTTATATTTGGTTTGATTGATAAAAATTAGAATTTAGAAGTGATATTTAATATATAAGAATCCATAATCAATTATATAATGTCTAATGTTATACATATCTTATATCCTTGTATTATATTCTCATAGTTAATTACTTTTGAATTAACTAAAAAATCAAAACTCCTTGTAGAGATATTGTATGAGTGATTTTTCATATAATCTTCTTATTAGATAGTATGTAAGGACAATATTAAGACCATCATCAATCTTGTCAATACTTTTTTTATAATTTAATATTGGTTTAAGATTCTCTAATCTTTTGTATTTAAAAATTACCAATCTTATAGATTTTTCTTTAACAAAATTTTTTTTTTTGGTTTTTTTTAATTTTTTTAATTTTTTTAAAATATTTTTTTCTTAGATTTATAAATATTCTTTATTTTAATATTTTTTTAAAGAATTATGTATTTGACACCAATTGTCTTTCTTTTTTAATAGCCTCTATTATGCTATAAATAATAATATCTATCATATTTTTGTTTTCTTTTTCTTTTGAAATGATGTTTTATTTTCTCTTAGAGTTTTTATAGATATTTTCTATACTAAAGCATAAATTGTCTCATTATCTAATATAATGTTATTTTAAATAATCATAATTTTTATTTTTCTAATATTTTTTTATTTATATTGCTTAACCATGTTGTTAGAAAGGACTTAATAGAAAAAAGATGAATTGGAGAGATTTTTTTAAAATAAATCAAAGTGGTCTTATTTTTCTTAATGACAATTTAATTCTTTTGATGCCTCCTATTATGCTCTTAATTCAAAAAAAAAAAAAAAAAAAAAAAAAAAAATTGCAAAGAATGAATATGCTAATATATTTTTATAAATATTTTCTATTATTTTTTTTATATTCACAAAGTGACTTGGTATCAAAATAAGCATTAGGAGAATAAATTTTGAACTTAAAGACTAAAAAATTTCTACTATGGATAAAAATACATAAGGTCATTTTTTTACATATTATTCTTTCTTTTTTGATATTTTTTGGCATTTATAAGCTATTGTGACATTGATTAATGATTGATATTAATATATTTTCTCCTATTTTAGGATTTTAAATGTTTTTTTTTCCTCTCATGTCCAAGTCTTAAATTATAGTAGATTTAAGTTCGTTGGTACTGTTTATTAAATAAATATATTTGCAATAAGTCTAAATTTATTCAAGTTTTAATTTCTTTTTGTGTTAAATTATTTTTATATATTTTTATTTATTAAACTTTTACTTAATTATTATTAATTTATTTATAAATACATATGCAAAAAATATATATAAATATTTATCTTCAACCAATGTGAAAAGTTATAATCATTTAAAATTAAAAAAATTAAAAAACTCAAATCTAAGATTTTAAAATAAAAATAAAAATAAAATAATAAATCAAAGATTTCAAAGTTATAGATAAATATATTTGATTGTCATAATTTTTGCAAACTTGTGTATAATATCAAAGTAATTTCATCAAATAAATATCTATTTATTTATTTATTTATTTACTTATCTAATATTTTTAGTATGTATTAAAATTTTATATATTTAAGAGAGTAAGAAACCATTGGATTTTCAATGATAAAGCTTGAAATTTTGGTGTCAGTTTATTTAATTAAATACCAATTTTTAAAATAATGATAAAACACTTTGTGTGTATATATATATATATATATATATATATGTAAAGGAATATATTTGAAGAAACCCAATTTCTATATATATATATATATATATGTTTGAAGAAAACCGATATACATCCTTGTAAATTTACAGTTCCAAGAAAGCGAAAAATAACCAAATACAATTAGTTCCCATAAAATAAACTCGACTCCTGCGTCCAGATTGAGTCAAGGACCCGTCCTCTCTCCACATGACAACGAAAAGCTTTCAGTCATTAGTCTTTGACTGCCTGTCTGCCTGCCTGCGTGGACAAGCAAGCAAGGAAGCAGGGGAGACCCCAGCCTCGGAATGGGGACGGGATGTGTTGAGATGCCACCTGGACAGGACTGGACCAGCCACACAGCATCCCCGTCAGCATCCTCCTTTGGTAAGCCCAGGCTAGGTTGTTTACATCCTTCATTGTTCGCTCGCTCGCTCGAGAGCATTCTCCCTCGCGCTGTCGCCCGTCGCCCTCGGCGAATGCGCTTCCAAAGACGCAGCTCATTGATGGAATCCTTGTCCTTGTCCTTGTCCTGCTTGTCTTGCTCATCAAGACCGAAACAAAGATAAAAGCAGCGAAGTGGATGAGCTCACAGCACAGCACAGTACAGCACAGAGAGACAAAGGGAGAGGGAGTGGCGGATGAAGAGTGATTTGCACGTTTGTTTTCTTATTCAAAGTTGGGGAGGAGGAGCGTTGGAGCGCTGTATGATTCCCGCATGGTTTTTTCATGAAGCAGAAAGCATGACGCGCAGTAGTGATACATGGGGCCGAAGACGATGATGTGTGAGGTGACCTGCTTTGTTTTTGGACCGGTTGGAATTGGCTTTAATCGTAATGGGACCTTTTAGAGTTTGGTGTAGAGGTATTTGTCGTTCTGGATGGCTTAGTGTCGACGGTTCTGGGATGCGTTGTATCTCCGGGGGATTTCTGATTCGTTATGCTGTCGCTAACAAAGTTGTAAGCTTGCTTGTTAGGGTTTTGAAATGCCGCACTACCTGTGTGTGGGAAGAGAGCAATAATCACTGGTGTGGAATTTCAACTTTCTATTTGCACCTTTCGTTTGTGATTGCATTACTGGATCACACTCTCCGTTCTCTGCTGGTCACCTTCCACTCGATGATTATGTAGAGTTTGTCCATTCTTTGGAAATTTCGAAGTCATTCTGCAATGTCGGGAGGAGCGGAGCAAAGAATGGACAAACGTGCTCATCAAGTGACTAAAGCCAACGCTCTTATGAAGGAAGTCTCAACTACATCTCCAGGCAAAGTTCATACTAGTTCTATTGATGGAGGAAAAGTTCAAAGCAAGAACCAATCCTTTTTGGGAAAGAAAACAAAAATGGTTTGGAGTTATCCTCATGTTTGAAGTCAGCGTTGAAATGAGGGCCCCATGAAGAGAACAAGACCTGACAAGGTTGTGCATCAATATCGACTGGTATATCTTCTCAGCTTTACATTTGAACGAGCTTTAACTATGTGTTTAGTGGACTTCGATGTGCTACACAATATCTGTAATTTGATACAGAATGCTAGATTTTTTCTTGATGATGCGAAAGTAATCCCTCGCTTTTCCGAGTGTACAATCGCTTCATGATTCTCAGTTCAATTTCTTACGAGGGGTCTAGTTTTGTAAGGATGATGTGTCTAAAATTAAGTGAATTTGTAACCGTCGCATCTCAAACTGCGCTGAGACAAGGACCTGTTCGTGAGAAATACTCATGAACTGATGGAGTCGGTGATATATTGTCAGCTATGAATCAGGAGTTTTGCAAATTGTGAGTAAGTAGATATGAGTGATAGTATGTGTGGCTTTGAAGGTGTATCCTGAAAACCAGGCCATTGAGACGAGAATAGGAGGAACTACTTCATTTTGGATAATTTCATATTACGACCTTGCGATTGCAGTGGATCCGTGCAGGGAACTAGAAGCTACTTTAAATCCTCCAATCTAATGGAGGGTCGTCATGAACCTCAGGGTCATTTGGACGTAAGCACCATGATGTCGTACAATTGGAAGCTTCACTTTGCTGCTGCCTAACTTCCCTGCTAGACAAATAAAGATATCTCAAAGAATCTTCTTTTGAACCAGGTGAGAGTGTGTGGCGTCAACCTGTTCTCCCTGCATTCAATGTGCACAACTAAAGGTGCTTGTGCAAAAGCAGGGTTATTGTGACCCGAATAACCTGAGACTATAACAGAAATATAAGTTCGTGGTCAGTCTGTATGGCAATTAGCAGCGAAAGCCCGCTCCTACTATCGATGAGGCCCCCAGTCACCCTGTACTCAGAACACATACATACCCCAGTCTTTAATGTGTTCCTGGTGCTTTTCCTTGCAAGTGGAGTTGGGATTCGCATCCTAGTTTCTGGTTGCATCGCGAACAAGGCAGACATTGAGTGTTTCAGTCTTCTAACACAGGTTTGTCAACTTCGTTGTCAGCATGTAAAACACATAGTATAACCTTTCTAATTTGTGCTTATAGTAGAAACTATCAAGACACAATAAAAGCTTATTGGCTCAGAATGTGAAATATACGTACTCACGTGTAAGCTTTTCTAGTCCATTTCATAAAAGTCTTACAATTTAATGATTCCTTTGTGAGATTGGTACACTACTAATTGACGATGAGGAGGTTGCGGCCGCTGTTTTCCAGAGGTATCAAGCGGTGTGACATCCAGAATCCAGCTTGCCTGTGATTGTGCATTGTGCATTGTTGGCTGTAAGCATAAAATTTATTGGCTGCTACTAACCACGGTTCTTTTAATGAGAGTGAAATGACTCTCATGTCAGACAGAAGGGAGACTTACCTAGTACAATTTCAAGCCGTTTTCATGAGGTCCTGCTTTAGCCGTTGTAGACCATTGATGATCAAAGCATTTCTCTGTCAGTATTTGCCAATGTGCTTATTTACAGGGTTTGCAATAATTTGACACTACTGTGCTCTAGGGTCGTGCTGTTGCGAAGTCGTCAGCTTCGCTCGCATCCATAATGCATCGATAAAGAATTGAAATGGTGTTGTCAAGTCTGGTTGGTTTTTCTGACTAGGGGTAATGATTCTTTCCAGCGAGGAAGAAATGGGTCAAACTCGTGAAAGAGAAACCGACTGATTCTATGAAAAAGAACGAAGAAATAACTTTGAAAAATAATTTCCGTAAAAGAATGAAGCTGAAGGCAAATGTCAATTTTATGTGATTTGTCCTGATAGGAACTGAACGACTCAGCATCTGCACCGGGCTTAAGCTGGGATAACAACTGCTCGCAACAACCGTGTGTTCAATCAGATCAACATAAATCTCAGAAGCTCCTCTGATTATATCCAATATGGGCTCACTCAGTGATATGTATACGAAGGCAACAGATTGTTCACATGAAAAAATCTTGTAGGTAGTACTTCATGAAGATTGAAGGTAACAAGTGGTTCAACTGAAACTCAAAAGATTTCTTACTTTCTGCAAAACCCATGGTCATTATTTTGGGTTTTCATGCTACAGATGGACCAAGAGAGATGTCTGGAGTTATGGTTACAGTTTTCAAATATCATGAAATCCAGATATGTATTTCATGATTCTCAATCAGTATATTATATGGTATTTAGCTATTGGAAGTTCACATCAATGAACATATTTCTGAAAAGTGAGCGGAAGTGTAACATTTTAATATTTTACATGCCTTTCCAAGCTGTATTGGCACTAGTCAATCATTTTTAGTACATTATTGTCCAGAAGAAAGGATTGGATGGTACAACTGTTAATTTTATGAAAACAAGAGACAACATTGATTTCCTTCAAGTTCCTGGTTTCATTTTTTTTTTAATTTCAAAAGGCACATGAAGTGTATGAAGAAAAAATCTGTGTGTCAAATCTTGTGTTCTAGAGCTAACTCCAATTCAATGTGCTATTACTTTAAAATCCAAATCAAAAGAAAAAAGAAAAAAAGAAAGCTCATCTTTAAAGTGATTAGGACACAATTTATCACATGCTTGTTTTAAGTTTTATTGTCTGCAGAATTGGTGGTCTTTATCATGCTGAAAAGCTCTTAGCACATGTAGGTTGTGTTATAGTATGAGCTTTTGGACAATTTATGCTTGAAAACTTATCCATATAATAAAAGTTGCAAATCACAATGCTTACACATAATGCATATGGTGGTATACATAATAAATTCTTTAAGTTTTTATGCCTATTCTTTCAATTTTGGAGAAAACTTTAAACTTCAAAATCTAGTAATGAAATCCAAACTCACAATAATTGTTCAAAATCACATGATGGCCACAAAGTTGTAAACTGCTTGGCATGCATCTTGAATCATGCATCAACAAACACAATTCTTTATCTCTTTTTCTTTTTTTCTTTACTTGAAAAGTACGATTTCATTTTAATATTGATATTGTTTGGTGGGATGTGCTTTCTATTATTTATTTTTTCTCTTCTTTCTTTATGTATGTGTGTGTGTATGTATATATATATATATATATATGAAGGGATTAATGACTCCTTGTATTCTTTCTTATTATAAATTTACACAAACAAAACAGAAAATAGAAAAAAAAGGCTCTTCTCTTTGGTCACCATGAAGTTCAGCTTTGACATTCTCTGACTGTGTCTAAACATGACACAATTGTTTTCCCTTCCTCCATTCATCCATCCATCCATCACTAATCAATGTGTGAGAGACATTCAACAGTTTGTGGGTGAATAGTCCCTTCATAACCTTGAAAGACCATCATCACACAAGGCAAGTTGAACATCACACGTCTTCTCTCAAGAAGTGGCAGCCAACACAATAACAACAATAAATAAAAGATGGAATGTATCCATAAATTTCTGCTCCCATGTGGCATTGCCTCTTGGCAGTGAGTGAATGGATGGAAGATTTTTTCCACAGTTGTTCAAGGAAGCCTGACTCCCTTGGCAGCTTAAAACATATGTATTCTCTTGGCACTTTGTGGGGGGATATCTTTTGCACTTTTAGAACTCTGATCCCAATAACACAAAAGGAAAAAAGAGAAAATAACAATGATAATAATAATGATGTTAAGGATAAAGAAGAAAGAGGAAGGAAAGAAAACACATGAAGGATTCATCACTGGAAGCTACTGAGTAGAACCCCATTTCCACCATTCAAATGGGGAATGTGGGCAGAAAAAGCTCCAGCACCTGTTGGCAAACAGAAGCAGTGGGTGCCATGTTCAAGGAGCAGGTTGATTGGCTCAAAGTAGATGAATGACATCCATGTGGATGAAATCTGTCCACATAAGTGTCATAAGACCCATGTATTATTGCAAGCAAATTTGGATGATTGTTGTGGGGGAAGGAGTGTCTGAGCATGTCACCAGGGACCATCACAATGAGTGACAGTGGCATGTCAATTGCACCCATGTGGAATCTATTGCCAAACCCCACCCAAGAGCAGTGAAACTTTCAAACAAAAGGAAAAAAAAAAAACATGAAAAAAAATTAAACTAAATTAAACAAAGCAGAAGAAGAAATGGATGGATATGTAGGGTTTCAACACTCTCTAGCAATACTCAGTTTAAAATTTTAAGAAACAGAGGATGGGTCGTTTTGGTTTTGTGGGACTCATGGATCATCCCAAAGATATTCATCTATATCATGTTTAGAGGCAAAATTTCCACATTCCTTTTCAGTTTTTTTTCAAACTCATCCATTTGAGCCATCCAATTGTGATGAGAGTTTTGTTTTGTTTTGTTCGTTTCGCACATGATTCCAGCATCCAAGCCATATTGTTGCATCTTCGGTCAAACAGAAACATTCAAACAAGGAAAAAAGAAACCAATGACAAATTGCGACTACGAAGACAACGCCAAAAAACCTCCAGTGGCTGTATTGAAAGTGGGGCCAGGACGGATGAGCGAACCCTCGTCCAAGGCAAGACTGACTGGTCCCCTTGAACAAAGCAAACTGAAGCACACAGAAACAAGAAGAAGCACAAAACAGACGAGGACGCGGCGACATCCGGTGCGTGGAGGAGAGGTAAGCGCCACGAGGGCCTGTGACCAAGAGGAGATTCCTGCAGCTGCCAAGAGAGGAAGGAGCAGAAGGAGAGGGAGAACCGCTGCTCCTCCGTAGCGCCACAGATTCCCAAGGCTGCTGCGAAGGGAGGGGGAAGGGATAGGCGAGGGAAGCCATGTGCCATGATCCCCCTGGCGTTCGTTTGGTGCCACCGTAGCTGCTGCCAGGGAGCTTCCACCGGGCTTCGCTGGCGTTGCGATGTCTGACACACTGTCAAGTCAACTTCGTCTGCCTCGCGCGTCGTGAACGACAGGAAGCGCGAGCACAGACCTCGCCCCCGTTGGTGCAGACGACAGGGCGTGCAAGCAAGTGTGGTGGTGGTGGTACTGGTGCTACTGCTGCAGTCAAACCTTTTTGTCACTGTGCGTCGCCGGGTGGTGTCTTGATGAGGCAGGATGGGGGAAGGGAGGGTTGCAACGCATCGCAGCAATGCAATGCAGATGCAAATGTAGTCACGTTGCAGGCAGTGTCGCATTCGTGACGATGACTTGAATGGGGCGTCAGTCTAGAAATGGACGCCATCCCGCATATCGAGACGCGGTGACCTCCAGGGAAGGGGGGGAGGCGCGCACCCACCCAGGGCCCACTCCCCCCACTCCCGTCCCGGCCCTCCTGGTCTCATCGAAGCCATCCGTCCATTTGTCCTTCCTACCTTCCTTCTGACGGTGAGGATTGCTCCGCTGTTGTGGCTTCGACTCCCTGCCACTTAACTTTTGTCACTCTCATTCACATTGAAGAAGATGAATAAGAAGAAGAATGTGGGGATGGAGGCTCCCCACATGCTCATATACAAATCTAGGGATGACCACCAAACCAGTTACCTATAAGTTAATTGGTTAACCATACCTTAAAGATTAACTGGTTACAACTTTGATGTAATTGGTTAAATAACTGGTTAAATTGTTTAAATCATTGATATTCCAATATGCCATGTTTTTGCATGATAAGTGAAAATGAGAATATAAATTGAAGTAAATGATTTTTTAAAAACAAATTGCAAATCTTTATTAGCTATTCATTGGAGTGGGATGCATGTAGACTTTGACATTCCTTAATTTTTAATCATCAAACTTCTTTATAAGTTGATTCTAAGAAATCAACTTCATCATCATTTCAATATTTGTATATGTAAGTTGTACTCAATCTCCTCAAACAAATTGTTTGTTGTAAAAAATGATGATTCCAAAGGAATTAAAGATCCCATAATCATTAAAGTATCTTGATCAAGTTTAGATGTATGTGAAAATTGTGGAGTTTCAATGTTTTTCTATTATAGCAAAACATCCTTACATGATCCATGATAGAGTTCATAGAATGCATCAACTTCATCAATTGTTACATCAATAAAAACTTCATTTTGAGCCATTTGAGCAAATGCTAGCACCTTTGAAGCTTTGCTTTGGTTGAGAGAGAGCTTCAAGAGCATTGTATTTGTATCTTTTAACAAGAACAAGTCAAATTGTGAGCTTTATTGATTGGACCATATAAGAAAACTTGAGACATTTAGATCAAGAATTTGTACAAAGTTGGCAAGATCACTCCATAGATTAGATCAATGCTTTTTCAACTTTATCTTAAATACTTCAATGGTTGTTTTAGTAATATGAGTGGTGAATTTAGTTGTTATTCAATTCTCAATTATATCGTCATAATGGATATAAATAAAATAAAATATTAATGGTTGTAGAAATAAAGTTGTGTAATCATTATCACTAATAATATTTATATATTAAAATATTATTTTTAAAAATCTTTCATTGATTTTAAAACTTTTTAATCAAGATTTCTTAGTTGTAAATGTTGGAGCTTGGATTTGAACTTATAGCTATTGTATATGGCCTGGAATATATCTTTCAATCTATAACACTTCTCAATCATTTGAAACATCAAATTTTAGGAAGTTTTGACATCTAAGTTAGGCACTTTGAAAAGAGTCAGCTATCCTAGGCAGACTTCAATGGTCTTTAAGAGTTTTTTTTCATAAAAACCAATCTATAAATTGATTTCAATACAATCCAAACCCTGTTCACTTCAACTTTGACTAAGGCCTCTATATTAATGACACATCAATTTATAATATGGCAAATACATTGATAATCCCAATCCTCTTCAATATTAAGTTTATATTTTGTTTGAATATCTTCATGTATAAGTTTCATCCCCATGTCTATTTTAGATCTATTGTCAATTATGATTCTTCTAATACAAGTGTACATATTCAATTTTTTTAGAACTTCTAATACCAAATTCTTTATTGTCTAAATATTATATGGTAAGGAGAAATAATTGAATTCTAATATATTATACTTCAACTTCAAATTATTTATAATCCAATGAATTGTAATCATAATATATCCTCTCATTGTTTGAAATAACCATCCATCTGCAATTAATACAACAATTTCAAGAATATTGTTGTATAGTATTATGACCATTACGTGAAAGAAGATAGAAATGATTATATTATAGAAGAACTCAAATAAAAATATCTTAGTAAATTATCTTAAAAATATAGATAATAAACAAAGAGATAGTAAAAATTAAAAAATATTAATAATGCCTTCTTGTAGAAAAGACTTCTATTTACTTTATAGAAGCATAAATGAGTCAAATCAAAGTAAATGAGATAAATAATTAATGTAAATATCTTTAAAAAAATTAAAAATATATTTAAGTAAAATTTATCTCAAAATTCCAAGAATTGATACTGAAAAAGGACCAGTTGTGAATCTGAGTCAAAATCAGATCCTAAGGTACAAAACCATGTACCTACAGCAAATGGGATTTTTTTTTGCAGATTGGAGAGAGAGATTAAAGAGCAAACTTTAGAGGGTTTTTTAAGCATTAGTTGTAAGTAACTTGGATAGATATTGACTTTATAAGGGCTTTGCAAAGTCAAGGTTGTTTTTGGTGACTTGGATTTTTATGAAATAAAAAAGAGTTTATATTCTTGAGAATTTTGTGAGTTTGGTAGTAGATATATAAGTGAAATTTTATGTATTTGTGATTATAATTGTATTGAATACATGCTATAAATTTGAATTTGATCAAAAAATTAGATTGAATATTATTAAACTTTAAGTGGATTGAGGTCTCAAAAATTGGATTTTGAGAATCAGTGAGGATTTCTAAGATATTTAGCAATCTACTAATTGGATTGAAATAAAAATTCTATATATGGATAATACACTTGATTTTTTATATATTTAAAAATTTTGAAAGCAATTGAATAGTGCAAGAAGGAGATATTAATACTAGGAAATTAGCATCAAGATTGGAAAAAGAGGCCTACCTATATTTGAATAGAATTTTGGATTTATCTTTTATTTGGTGAATTGGATCTTCTTCAAAAAATTTGTGTGTTTTGCCAACTTAGTTTTAAAAAGGTGTGCAAATTTTGAATTAAAATCAATTATTCAATCATTAATTATTGATGTTTCAATCTACTAAAAGATTTGATTATGATTTGACTAGGATTTCATTAGAATTTGACTAGGATTTTATTAGAATTTGATTATAGTTTTTATTTTTAGTATTTTAAAAGAATTTATATTTTGGTATTTTTAAAATATTTTTATATTAATATTTCTTTAGAAATTCTTTATTATTTCTTTATGATTTCTTTAAAAAATATTTAGGATTTATTTTGTTTCTTTTATAATTAATTAAAAATTTAATTAAACTTCTTTAATGGTTGAGCATACTTATTAATTTTTAATTAAAATTTATATATAATTCTATTAGAAGTATTAGGACTTATTGTTGAATTTTTTTTTTAATCTTCCATAGCTAGGTGTTTGGAGCATTCTCAAGTAAGAATGACAATGATATTAAGGATAATTTTGAACTTGATTTTTATTTTGGCATATTTATCTTCCAATGAGCATACAATTATTTGTCAATTGGATAACTTATACTATTTGTTTAACTTTTTAATCAATCATTTGAAAGATGCATTTTTAACCACACTAAAAGTTTCTTTTTGATTGACAATTCAATCAAGAAGTGTCTTAAGTATCTTTTCTTTGGTATTTTTGTCCAGTTTGTAATGTAAATTAAAACAAGAGCTCAAAGATAGGATTGTTTGATTTGGATCACCTGCAATTTTTTTTATCTTTTGTAATACAATGAGTGGTCTTTAGATGAGCAACCAACAAATTGTTGCATGTTGTCATAAGATATGACTTAATATTCTTGAGATTCTTGTCTTTTTTGATACAATAATAACAAACACTTCTCTCATTTCCTTCATTGTCATCTTCTTTTTCGAAGTGATCCTAAATCCATGACAATATCTTGCACCTCTTAACTTGGTGCCTACTTGAGTTGATACGGCTACTAAAGTGTTATTGAACTAAATTCTAGTTCATCTTCTTTGTTCAATTTGCTATTAACATCAAAATTATCAAAGATTTTATAGTCATAATCATCCACAGGAAGCTGCTACTAATTGCAAAAATTATATTTAAATTGAAGTTGTCATTGAACTATTAATTACAAGACTAATTGCACTATGCCCCATGGATTCCAAATTTTATTTGGTTTATAACCAATTAAACAATTAAATTTGCTAGTTAAGTAGTTACAAAATTATTATAACCAATTAATCATTAACCAAATCATAAACATATCTACATAAATCCACATATGGACCACCAAGAAGGTTTGTCCTTTGTTAATTGCAACTTTTACATAGGTTCCTATCAGAGTTGAAATTTAATACTAAAAAATTGTGAAATCCTCATTTTTCACTATGATGCTTAAATTCGTGTTGAAGTGTTGCACAACTTCATGTCCTTTTTTTTAAAAAAAATTTGGATTTCTCTAAACCTTCTCAAATTAACTATCATTAATTATCAAGTAATTTATATATATATATATATATATATATACACTTCAAGTAACTTAATTTTTTCTAGCTAACATGTCAATTTATTCTATAATGTCATCTAATTCTAATTCAAATAAATTGGTGCTGAAATATACTTATTTATTATATATATATATATTTTTTATATAATAATTATATATATAGAATTTTAATATTCATATAACATATTTATGCCTTCATTTTGTTGTTGTTACTGTTTCTTTTAGTCATTTATTTTCAAAAACTCTATTCATTCTAAAAAAATCTTCAATTTTTGCACAAACAATACTTTAATAAAAATAAAAAAAAATAAAAAAAATAAAAAAAAACTACATGTGATTATGTGCAAAACATCATAGAGTTTATCAAGTTTCAAAAAACTTGACATAAACAACAACAAAAATAATAGTTGATCTCTTTTAGGATAAAAATCATATATATATATATATATATATATATATATAATTAAAATGATATATTACAATTAAATGGAAAAAAAATGATATATTATTTTTTGAATATTTGATTGAATTGAATCCCTGATTTTTAAAAAATTTAATTTTTTTCCTAACTCACCCATTACAGCAATTTTTAAATATTTCATTTCAATCAGACCCTATGATTAACTTTCATTATCTTTATCTTTTGCAACATACTGTCTCTTTTACATTCTCTTTTAAAATCAAAATACTATAGTTATAGCATAATATTGGTAGAAGACAGTTTTACCACTAATAATTTTTGCATATTCATGAACCAGTTCAATTGTTTGCACATCAGTATCATAAATCTAAATACAAAAATAAGTAATAAGAGTTAAAATATGTTGTTTGTTAATTATTATCACACTATGAGTGATCTTAACTCTTAGACTCATTTTATAGTGCCATGGATTTTCAGGGGTGGTGAAGTATAAGAAAATGACAAACATAAATGTGATTTGGTATTTATTAATATATTAATCAAACTAATAGAATCAATTTATAAATATAATTATTTTTAAACAGTTTTGATGTTCAATTCAACTTTGATTAATAATATTTTAGAATATCAAATATAAGATAAAATAAATATATTTTTGATGATAATTTATTCAAACAAAAATCATATCAATGCAAGATATAAAGAATTAATTAATAGTCTAATACATCAAGGAGCACATTAAAAATAAGATGTTAAATTGGAAATCAATCTAGATAAAAACTCAAGAACAAAGTAATACTTGAATTGCTATAAAACTTGTATAAGCAAGACTAATGTGCCCCTTGTTTTGTCTCCTTGTATATATTATAGTAACTAGGTTTTATGAAAGTTATTAGGTGAAGATATAAGAGCTATGGACTATCTTTGATGATCATGGAAGGTTGCAGAAGTTTTAGAAGAGTAGCAGGTTTCTAAAAACTTATAGCTAATAATAAAAGCCTAAAAGTTTGCAAAAATTTCTAATCATCTACAAATATATACAAAAATAAATCATTTATTCTAGAAGTTCTAAAATATTCTAAAAGCTACTTACAATTTTAATTTGTTACATATTTATGATATTATTTTTTCTTGAGAGTATTTTATATATTTTAAAAAAATATTGTAGAAGAGTCATACAATTTAGAAACTTAATCTACAAGCCTTATAAACCTTAAGAAGATTTTATATAGTCTTTTTATTAGTTAATATATATGGAGGAAAAATTGAAGCCATCTTCAATTTAATAAATATTCTTTTTGCATCTCAATCTTAATTTAAGATTTTTTTTACTTATTAATATTTAAATTAATATCTAATTATTTAAAAAATATCTCTCTTCTTGATCTTCTCTCTTTTTCTTTAATTAAATATAAATCTTATATATATATATATATATATATATATATATATATTTATCAAATAATCTTTAAATTTCTATTAATATATTGATTTTGGTTTCAAAAGATATTGTTGATAAAACTCTTATTTTTTTAATGGTGAATTAATAATATTAAATGATAATTTTTATATTTATCTATTCATATTATATATTTTTAAATATATCAAATATTATAAATATTTATATATAATATAAAAATTATAGATTTTTTATCATTAGACTTAATATTATCACTAATTATAAATAATAATTATGGTAGATAATTTATTCTAAGAATGTATGATTTTTTATAGGCTTTTAAGAAAAACCATCAAAAAATTAGATGAACTTAGTACCAAAAATATACTCAAGGAAAAAAAAAAAAAAAAAAAAAAAAAAAAACTAACTAAATTTATTTTATGGTTGATTGTAAATAAATTCTATCTTTGAAAGTTTGATTCTTATAATAGTTTTTTTTGTTTGTTTTTTTTTGTTTTTTTAAATAAAAAACCCCATATTTGATCTCATATTTAAATTTTGATCAAGGTTTTTGATAATGATTTGCATAAATTTTGTTTTAATTTTTTGAATCTGAAATATAAATAAATATTTATATGTATGTGTATGTATATATATATATGTATGTGTGTATATATATATATATATATATATATAAACAAACTAGTTATAAAAATCTTTTGCAACTAGACTTCTCATACCTTTAATTCAAAAATAACTTGTTTGAATATGGTGACCACAATTACAAAAGAATAGGATCTATATGGTTAATGAATGCATGAAACTATTATAAGCAAACTCTACCAACTACTACAAAAAAACAAAAAACAAAAAAAACAAAATCTTTTTATTTTATTGATGATTTATACTACAAAAAAATATTATTATTGTAAAAAAATCATTTTTTAAAAATAATTTTTATTATTGATTAAATGGATTTAAACTAATTTTAAAATCTATTTTACACTATGATTTTTTATAACTAAAATTTTCTGTTGATGAAGAATTTTAAAGGTGCATGAACAAATATGCAAAAACAAGGAGGTTGTACTTAGTGTGTTAGTTCTGATTTCTATATATTTTACATAAAATTCATGCTCGGATTTCAATTGTGAGGTGATTTTTGGTTCTTTGAGCATTCACCAAATAATAAATACTAAAAGTATAGTATTGCAACAAAGTAGAAACACAAAAAACATGAAAGCGTTTAAATTTCAAATATCTTTATACTGAAGTTGTAATTTAAACTTACAAACAAATATTCCTATGTATCATGTGCATAGAAAGAAATTACTTAAAGTGTTAAGAATGTTTCATCTTACAATATATGTGCAAAACACCAAAATGGTTTGTTAGAATTTTCAAAAGGAAAATTGGCACATACAAATAATTTACAAACCTTTTTATGTATGAAGAGCACTCACACTTTGGTCCCAAAGGTAATCACAAAAATTAACAATAGGAACAGATGAAATGTAGTTTACTTCTAATAAGTCTCACCAACCTTATAATGTAACCAAAGATCATGTACTCTCACTCACTCACTCTCTCACTTCCTCCCACATTCTCAATATTTTAAAAGAAAACTTTAATTGGTTGGGCAAAGTCCACCTGCACAAGGATGCATGAAGAGTAGATCAACTTTCTTGTGGGTTCTTGATGTGAAGTGAGCTATTGCTCCAACTAACAGGCACTCTTCTGTTTTGAACCAAACTGGATGGAAGTCCGCTGGGATCCCATCCCATCCATCCATATGTCCATCCATTCATAGCAGGGAAGGAGGGGAGCACATGGGTCATGCACAGCAGTGAATCAGGAGAGCCCCAGGATGAGCCAAATTCTGGTTATTTCTTTCTTGCTATGTCTGTTCCCAGTCATGCTGGCCCATCCCACAAGAAGAATATTGAACTTGCTGCTGAGAAATTAAATAAATAAAAGCCCCACTACACTTGCTCTAGGAGGAGAGAGGTCTCCAACACTGCACCAACCAAGAGGGGTGGGGATGGGGCTAGTTAAGAGGGGGGGGGGGGTGTATTGGGAGGAGTAAGAGAAACATTTGGAATGATAGCATATGGAAGGCATGAATGAGCGAGGCAACCCAGTGGTGCCTGCAGTGGTGCATGGCTTTGTGTGATGCACATGTTCTGCATGGGTTTGGCTCACTGTGGCTCCATCAAATAAGGCAAAGGGGATGGGGATGGAGAAGGGGAAGGGGAAGGGGAAGGGGAGGGGGCTTTGGTGGGGCTTGGCATCTTCATGGCAGACGGTGACAATACCCATCCTTTATCCATGTCAGTCAAACTCTCCACACAATCATTTGAGTACTCTTTGCAACTACCCTGTGGTTGTGGTAGTGGTAGTGGTAGTGGTGGTAGCAGCTCCTCTAATAGTTCTACAGATGCTTCTTCTGCTTCTTCTTCTTATGCTGCTACTGCTCTATGTAGCTGGGACATGAGCTGGAGCTGGGGTATGGTTGAGATGTGAAGCAGAGAATGCCTTGGAAGTTACTCCTTGGGACAATGACAGAAGAGCATATCCTCCTCCACCTCCTCAACTCCAGTGCTGTGAACATTAGAGAATCAATAAGAAGAAAGAATGGAGTGATAGCAGAGTGTAAAGGAAGGGCAACTGAATGACTTTACTGTACAACAAGACTGCACACAGAGACAACATGCCCACCACACCCCTCATTTTGATTGCATCACAGGCTAGTGTTGTTTGCTCCAAAGCTTTGCTGTTCTCACCTCATTCCTCCATTCCATGACAGACCCATGTGCCCTGTTCAGTAGTAGTGGGCACTGTAGCTTTGCTTCAATGTTTCAATACTATGATGTATCACATTTCTTGAGGTTGGTTACCTGTAGAGATTCAACAAGCTCAGGTTCAACATTTTGTTTTTTGAACTTTTAATAATTATTACAATGGCAATAATAATAACAATGATAATAATAATAATAATAATAATAACAACAACAACAACGACAACAAGAGTAGTAAGGAAACATCTCAAACTAAAAGGTATTCAATATGAATGGCTCATCATTTTTCCTTTTCTATTTTTTTGTGAAAAATATCTTTCTGCAAATTTATGAATTTTAAAAAGATATAAAGAGTAGATTTTCATGGCTGAAACTAATAACTCTTCCACATTTAATATTTTGTGTAAAACATGTCTTCAAATGTGCTATAGATGAGATCATGTGATTTTTTTTAATGACTCATCAAATTTGAAGTCAAAAGAAAAACTATATTAAGCCGTAGACAAATTTTTGTATTTTAGATTCTTTATTTTTTAAAGTTTGATACAAATTTGTAATTCTAGAAACGGAACAATGCTCAATGCTTTTGCGGCAACTCAGATGGAACCTTAACTTTGTGCATAGCATGCTGGACACAATTAACATAAAACTTTATATTGTTAAACAATATTCTATGGTGAGTATATTTGTAATTCTAAAGATTTAAATTTACATGTTAGAATAGAAAAAACGTCTCTAATAGGTTTAGTATTTGCTTTGTTATTAACTACCAATTGCCATCATAATTTTATCCACACAACCAATCATAGTGTCCTGGTGTTCCACTTTATTGAAATCATTGTTTAATATTGTTAGTATAATTCTCAAATGACAAAACTTATTTTAATAACCTTTTGTAATTGATTGAAAAATGATAGCCAGTTTTGAGTACTGTGGTGCAACTTCCAAGCTTCTATTTGAATGTACAAAAATTATATATATAACGTGGGATGCTTCAACTATTTTGAATTTAAAAATGAAGGCCTCACATACAGGCATAAGTTTTACTTTTTTACTTTTTGTTTATTTTTCCACATTCCACCACCCTACGTGTGAAAGCGGTGTTGATTTCAAAGGTAGGCTTGCACAGCTCTGGTTGTGCCCACGTGGATTGGGATAAAAGGTGGGAGCTCTTTCATCATTTCTGGGCAAAAGATGCTCATGGAAAGGTCGCTGAACTGCTTACTTTGCTAACCTCCATTTAGGTGTAAAATATGAATATGATTATTATTCTCCTGAAATGAACATGCTACTCTAAAGCATACGAATGATGATTTTTTAATAACAAAATGATTAAGAGTTATATCTAAAATAACATACTGAAGTGTCACGAATTAAGAGTTTGAGCATGGAATTAGTGAAACAACAGACGAAGAAGAAGAAGAAAAAAAAACACCCTTGATATGACACAAA
Organism: Physcomitrellopsis africana; assembly: GCA_036785485.1. Lineage (NCBI taxonomy): Eukaryota > Viridiplantae > Streptophyta > Bryopsida > Funariales > Funariaceae > Physcomitrellopsis > Physcomitrellopsis africana. The sequence goes on from JAWRVF010000656.1 coordinate 143,831, forward strand.
CTTAATAACTTATTGAGTTTTTTCTTTTCTTTTCTTTTTGTTTCATGTAAAAAAAGAAAAATAAGAAAGAATATGCTGGGTTTTCAAATTTAAGCTATCTGTTAAAACAATCCACCATAGTATCAATAAGCATAAATAAATAAGTAATTCCATGGAGAAATGACATCATTAATTGTGAAGAGTAGGATCTGGTTGTGAACTTAGTACTACATGATAGTAACATGAAATATCTAATTTTTAACATGTAAGGTAAGTTTAGCTAGGTTCATGGACTCTAATGCAAGATTGATTCAATCAACTGATGAATTGTTCGAATGAGTCATATTACATTAACAAACCAACAAATGGACAATAAATGTCAATGAATGTTTGTCAAATTAGGCATGAATAAAGGAATGTGTAGCACTCCAGGATTTGATTCTTTCATGCTTATATTTTGGGAGAAGCTGGATATACCACATAGCATGTGACCTAATGACAATAATAATTAGGCAAAAAAAAGAAGAATCTGGATTATGGTTTTGCAACCAATTACTCCTTGTCTTCTTCCATTCTCTTACTCTCCTCCTTTCCTTGCCTCCTCCTCCTTTTATCTCATTTTTATTTGTGTCCTTCTTCTTTACTTTTCAAGTGATATTTTCCTTGAGTAGTAAAAGCAAGTCAATGTTAATAGATGTTTGCAAATGATGACACTTTAATTTGCAAACTTCCACCTGCGTGTGAAAATAATCTATTATACTATATTATTAAATATTTTTCTTTGTAATATTTATAACTCTTTTTTAGTCATAAATAAAGATGCCACACAAATGAATAGGAATAGACTTGGCTTGATGAAGTAGAAATGTTATTAAGAAAAATATATTGATAATAAAATTTAAAAACTATATATATATATATATATATATATATATATATTTTTTGAATCCATCATGAATTCATAAAAATAATTAAAAATTCATAAAAAAATTGCTAATTGCCTTAGGCCATTTATTTTTATTATAAAAATTCCAACATAAGTAAATACATAAAAAAATATTTTGAAATATAAAGTTTAGATGAAAGACCTTTTCAACAAGCATCTAATGGATAAACCAATAAAAAATGAGAAGATCATTTTTAATTTCAGTGCAAAATTTATATAAACTTCAATTTTCAATTATTGTTGGAGTAATAAATCTATTTCTTCTGCATTTTAGCACATAGATATCAGGTGGGAATATTTCTACATTATACATATTTGTATCTCTATTGTATATAATTCTATTGTTACTACATTAATTGACCATGTGATTTTAAATTTTGGTCAGTTCGATCTGTATCACAAATATATCATGACATATATATATATATATATATATATATACACTTACGTTAAAATTATAAAAATTAAATAGAAAAAATGTTCTTATATAAAATTTGATACCACTTGGAATCTTTACCATGAAGACACTTCGTATCAAATATAATTTTATCAAAATATACCAGAAATAATATGTGCATTTTATAACCAGAATGATGTACAAAGAGTTTCATGTTAGAATAATTGTACATTGTATAATAAAAGACATCAACCTAAAAATCATGGTAGCATTTGAGCTAGAATACATTAAGGGTAAAGCTTTTGGGACTAGTATATTTCTTAAACAATCACTTTACAAGTTAAGTTTTCAAAGTTAGTGTCCATAGTGTGGCAAAGATTATCAAATTTTTCTTTAATGTAATTTCGTTTCATTTCATTTTTGTATTTCTTTGAAATAAGAACCCTTAACCTAATGTGGCTTTGAAATTTAGTATGCTTTTGGAGATTTGGCCATATCTGTGTATGTAATGTTAAGGCCTATACTTTTTTAAATTCAAATCCAAAGTTATTTGCCAAACCACACCAACCACTTCCAAAAGCAATTGCAGATGTTGACACCAATACCAAATATCAACTCTATTTGGTTCGATTTTACCTTAATTTACAATGGCAAAAATAGGAAATAAAGGTAATAATAGAGTTGAAATTGACAAAGTGGTGATGCCTATAAGTGTCTGGATTTGCAAGCCAGGAATGCAGCTGACATTACCCATCAATAAATGAATGAAAGTAGTCTGCTCACATGGATGAAACCACATCTCTCTTAACCTATGAAAGTTCACAACAAGGACGATAAATATATAAATTTTAATTTAAAATTTACAATTACAAGGTTTCAACTAGATATATCTCCTGGCTTAGGAAGAACAACAGAAGGTTCCTTGCACCTGCAAAGAAGCATACTTTGTATATTTAACTTGATAACAAAAGGAATTAACATTAAAAAAAAATGTCATGGAAAAGGGAAAGCAAATGAAAGATGGCAAGAAGTTATGCACTCATTTTCCATTTTTCACTCTCCAAAAGTGATTGCAATAGAACAGAAAAGCAACTCTATCAAGACAGAACCTCAATAACACCCCTCAAATAAATAAACAGTTAAAAATCATTTTAAAAATAAAAATAAAAATCCCTAGAAACATCAAGACTTAACAAACAAAAGAGAAAAGCAAGGGCATGGGAACTGTGAAAGCATGCAGGACAGCATTGTAACAAGCTTGTGGTCTCATTCATCCTGCTCCTGAGGTGGGTGGACAAAACTCCAGCTCTGCCTTTCTTTGCAAACCTGTTGCTTCAAGGAAAAGAGTGATGCAATGCCGTGTGGCATGCATACCCTTGAATGAATAAATAATACACATATCATCCATCCATTCTCCCCCACCTTGCTCTAACCATTGTGCCTTGTGTCTAATGCTTGTATTTTGCATTTTCAATCAACTTTTGTAACATCCCAAAGGGCATTCTTAATACATGTAAAACACTTGTGTGGTTGGATGACAATACTAGAGAATATTCATGTTTATTGTTGAGTTAGATTCTGGTTAAAAACATTAGAAACAACAAAGGATGTATGGTTGCTACTGGAAGGTATGATTCAATTAGTGATTAAATACATACATGAGTGGTATTCTTTTAATCACCAGTAATTGTTGTGAATGACTCTGGGATTGGGTTGTATAATGTACAATGCATTAACATAATAAATAAGTGGAGTAAAATAATTCACATGTGTGTGCATTGTACATGATATTCACATATGTTCATATGCCCTGTGTGTGGTTTGACAATATTATAAAACATAATGTATGGTGATTATTATTATGGTATTATTTTGGTGGTTTATGGGTTACATATTACACCTCAAACCATCGCAATATCTTTGGACTGTAAATCATGTTATGCTTCAACTAAAATTCATATTTTTGTATTGATTGATACACATTTTTTAATTTTTCAAATCCTAAAATAAATAAACTATGGTCTGGACAATGGGAGAGTTGGACCCAAGAGTTTTAAAAATTTTCTAAAGAGGTTAGCAGTTTGAATCCTAAATGTAAAAGCTTGACCATACTCAACAAAAAAGCACATTGGATATACCCTGTCATTGTGTCAAAATAAAAAATAAAAAATAAAAAAATCCTATAATAAATAAAAACCTTATTTTTTTATTAATCTATAATGAATTGAATAAAATTTTAAAAAAGAATTAAGAGTTTAATTATTTGCACATCTCATGCTTGCTAAATATTAAATTTTTAAAATTTAAATTTGAATAAATTATATTGTATAATTTAAAATCAATATATATATATATATATATATATATGAAAGTGATTGTAAATTTTATTGTACACCATGTATTAATAAATTTGAAATCATCAAATCATGCTTTAGTACTGATTTCAATATTTTTTTCAATGTATATATATATATATATATATATATATATTTAAATTTCTGTTTCATTGTACTTTTTTTTTCTTTTTTTTTCAATTTTTACAAATTTAATAATACATTATGTTACAATATTAAAATTAAAAGTTCATATTTAAGTCTAAACCTTGCAATAGTTTTGATAATTGATTCATATAACCCAGATAATGGGCATAAAAGTTGAGTATGTTGATTTGTAGGTCCTTGTAAATCTTTTATTTAGTTTTGAAATCTTTATTATTTCTAAAACATACTTCATCATAATGAAAATTTTGAAACCTTGCCAAATCAATTTGTAGGAAGCTTCTTACAAAAACCAAAAATAACAAAATCAGTATTAAATTATGATCTAATAATTTTGACAACAACCCACCATATACTTAAACAACCAATTTCATACCTATATATTATATAAAGTCATTTATGTCCTTAATAATCTTGCTATGCTGAAGTTGTGACAATAAAAAGATATCATAATAGATATGCATTTACTTTAAAGTTTGTAGATGCAATTATAAATTTGAACACATGTTATAATCAACAATTATGAAATCATTAAAATAATAATAATAATAATAATAAATAATCATGTAAATTTTTTTTAACAAATTAAAAAATTAATAGTGTATTCTTTCACCAAACACTAAATATTCTATAATATAAGCATAATTAATAGAACAAAGTGAATATATATAATATAAATATAATAATATGTTCCTTTACATATGTAACATTTTATATAATTAATAGAACAAAGTGTAGATTCATGACATTTGTACCAAATCTAAGTTGTTATTTAATTTGAACTACATAAATTTTTCAACTTAAATATCCCAACTTTAACCATTATGGTACAAAAATACTTGACATGCATTGTCTTGTTGTTATGCTTAAAACATCACAATTTTATTTGTAATATGTTTCATGTATTCATGATATAATTCTGTTTGATACATGGTATATGTAATAAAATTTATATTTTTTCTTTTTTTCTTTTACTTTTTTAATAAATTTTTTATAATGATATTTGTATAATTATTGATCAACTACTGACATCAAAGAATACTATGGTACATTTACAAGCTAGTTTGTTTTTTTAAGCATAATATAAAATAAAATAAAAAATCAAGTAACTTTTTCTAAATGTATGTATGTATGCTTTTTTCTTTTTTTATATATTTTTAATTACTTATTTAAAAATACTTCACATCTGATAAAGTTTCTAAAAAATAAAAATAAAATAAAATATTCTATATCAATTTAATGTAAATTACTTTAATATATATATATATATATATATATAAAGTAAACATGTATTTAGAACCAACTTAAACAGAACAAACTAAAATGGGTAAATTACAACCCTAATCAATTGATTTGATTTCAGTTGATTAATCAAGTGCAGGAATTTATTCTAGATTCCTATTATTTTTATTATTATTTATTTATTAACATATTAAATGACATGTATGGTAATTTTAAAAATTAATTATTCAATATATATATATATATATATATATATATACTTAAATTTGTACATTTCCCTGATTATATATATATATATATATTTGATTATTTTTAGTTTGTTTTATTGTAAAAAAAAAGTTTGTACATAATTACCATTTTCAAAGTAATTTCTTTTTCAAAAAGTATATTTAATTCATAAATTGGTTATGATTTGATACACTGTAATACTTGTGAAACTAACTTCTACATCATTGGTGATATGCTACCATAGAATTGTTGCTCAATAAGATCTTGATAATTATTTTTTCAAGAATTGCACGTACAAATACAAGTCTGATTAATATTGATTTAATGGTGTTTTCAAAGATTTGTAAAATTTTTCTTTTTGTCTTTTCAGAATGTTGTAGTGTTGTTGAAAACATTCTTTAATTGTGACAAAGATTTGAGAAACATGTGCAAACAATTCTGTGCCTTGAAGTAGGACCTTGATTCAAAAAATGTGTGTTCTTACTGTACAGAATGAACTAGAAGTGAGGAGTGAATCCTGTTAATACTGCAACATATGATCTTTTGAATGGAGAATTCGTGAAGTCGGTCGATTTAAAGGATTCTCACACTCGAAGAGCCTGGTCGTGAGCGCACAGGATCCTGCCCATGCAAGGGAAGAGCAGGGATGGGTGGGTGTTGGACATTCATCCATCCATCCATAGATGAATGAATCCTCCGGGTGGGCCCCAGGGGGAGCGGGCGGGGGGAGTGAGACAGTCCACACAGATAGTTTCAAACCAACGAGAGCTGCGGGGAGCTAGTGTCGCTGGGCAGCAGCCACGGGCGACGGGCGACGGGCGACGAGCGAAACCCGACCCGGGGGACACTGGAGACTCGAGACACGAGACCAGCGACGTCAGCCAGACTTGGGGGGAGAGACCAGACCAGGACTGGAGAGAGAGGAGACGAGAGAGAGAGAGAGAGAGAGAGGCGGGGGCGGGGGGTGTTGCCGTGTGAAAGCCCCAAGAGCTGCTGCAGTTACTGTCAGTTGTGTAGAGCCCTGCTCTCGCTCCTCCTCAATCGCAACCCCCCTCCCTCTCCCCCTTCCCTCTCCCCTTCCCCGCTCTCCGTCTTCTCTTCGCTGCCTCACGAGCTCCCTCGCACTCCACCTCCAGCATGGCACCCTGCAGTACAGCTGCTGCTGCGGATGGTTGCGTGGTGCCGCTCTCTGCCAGTTGCGTCAGCTCGTGACCCTTTCCCAGGTCCTTTTCTCGTTTCCGTTTCAGTGATTCCGAGTTCACATCGTCGTGATCGATTGCTACTTCCAGCTTCCATCGAGGGTCATGGATGCTGCCTTCTTCATGGACCTTGTGTTTGACGTAATTGGGGGTGAGGATGATTCATGGCTGCTTATGACTTGGCTACAGTCTGCTACAATTACGATTGTTGGTATGTGGGGATGGTCATTGATTAGCACTCTCAATTGCCAGACTGGAGAGATTGATAGGCGCCTAAGCTATCGGGTATGGGTGGGGCTGCTCCGGAGGTGGACTAGTGTTTCGTTTGGGTTGGGAATCCAGTCATTGAGCTCAGTTGCGGGAAGTAGCGGAGGAGTGATGTGGAGAGATTGCGGTTTCATTAATCCATGGTGCCTCCGCTGTTACCGCCATGAGTGAGTGATTGCGAGAATTCTGACGAGAACGTGGTGTGTGATTCAGATGATTGGGTTCGTTAAGGTTACCATCGCTAAGACGTGGAGATAGCACTAATGTCGCGCTGGATCTGAGGAGGATTCCGTTATCGAATTAATACGTGTGGTTGTTCACGACGAGCGCTGTCGGGGTCCGCAACAACTCCAATAGCCTTTGACCTTGGGTGGTTGGTTAGGGTCACAATTTCCAGAAGAACAGCCAAGCCGACGCAGCTACTGGATGCTGGGACAAATTAGCACTTCTACGTTGCAATTTCAGCTTCCTCTCATGGCTCCATGGGATAATAAACGAGCATTAATCCAGATTTCTAGCTTAGGTGGCGCTAGTCCTCTGGGAAATCTACTGAGAATTGAGCTCACATCGCAGAGTGAATCCATTTTTGTGATACGCCGTGGCCACAACGACCAAGACTAGAGTGAGAGGCGGCGAGAACTAGGAAAAGGAGGCCAAGAAGGGTACCGACGTCTCGTCACGTAAACTACAATCACGCTTATTGCTGGAGCAATTTACAGAGTGCGTAGTAACTGTTACCGTTCTGGCAAGGTTGCTTGTATTCGTGTGTGTTTCGTTGTGGGAACGTGGGGAAGCCCAAACCCGACCGCGTAACGACTGAATTGAGCTGCGACATTGCATACCATAGCTCTGTGCCGCGAATTCGATTGGCCGACTAGCGGTACCGACATATAGGCCCGCGATTTCCTTGCGCATATAGGATGGGAATCGTTGGGGGCACATCACGGCGCTGAGTAGGTGTCGATCGATCCATCGGATTAGTGGTGGTGATTTTCTGGAAAGGAAGGGACGAGTAAAGAAGAAGATGAGTAAATTAGGGGCAGAAGACGAAGAGACTCGAGAGACTGACGGTTCCCATTGTGGTGTGTGTGCTTGGTACGACAGGGACGACGAGGCTGCGAGGCGGGACTTGGGACCCACCGGTTCGCAGAAAGAGCGCCACAATTCCCGGCCACCCGGACTTGCCTCTATTTCAGCAACACTTGTTCTTCGTCTTCTCCTCATTCATCACATGAAAACTTGCACTTCAACCATCTTGCCCAAATAGTGACTTCACCGCAGACCATGCTGCGGCGAGCATCTCGAGTGGGCTTATTCCTGCCTGGATTATTGAGATTGAGCTTGAGAATCGGCGACGACTGCTATGTGTGTAGGGAGAGTGATCTTTGGAGTGATGCGAGTGCAGAGAGTGGTGAGGTACGAGTAGGGTTGAACACGGGGACGTCGTTGTCCTTGTTGCAGAAGTGGAGGTTCAGCTAGAAGTAGAGAAGTGAAGAGTTAAGAGCTCGCCATGACCTTGACAGACGGTGTGGAGAGTAGTGGTGGTAAGGAGGCTGTGATGAAGGCAGACAGGCAGCTAGATTGGGTGGACAGGGCCACGGATCAGGCGAGTGGAGGCGCGGATCAGGAGCAAGAGATGGATCTTGGAAAGGGGGCAGGGGCAATTTTAGGTGCCGACAATGCGTGTAAGAGTGGCCCCAGTGGTGAGACCAAGATGAAGGAGGAGAATTATGGAGTTTCCGCTGAAGGTGAGCTAACAGTGTCCGCTCCTTTTCAGCATCCTCTCTTCTTTCTATGAGAGAGGAATTTTCGGCAACTCCAAGGCTGCCAGTGATGGGTATTTTTTGAAACTGGAGTTCGATATCATCGTAGGTAGCTTAAGCGCCGTCGTTCTTAAAGGGAAGGGCCTCTGCATATCTTCTCTCAATTTCTTTTCCTCCTGCTCTGTCGAGGCGGTGTGAAGATGAATCGAGTGCAGTGCTCCGCTTTAGGTGCGGCGGGGTGTCCGCCAATTGACGTGTTTTCTCGGTTTGCGATGGAGTGGATTGGTCGTCTGCCATTTATTTTACACACTTTTTTCGTGTATTTTGTGAAACTGTAATCGTTCGCCTTTCCTCGTCAAAGGTGCTTCTCGGAGGTCACGCTGTTAATGATTTTTCGTTTTTTCACGTTTTACCCTTTCTCACTCCAGCTTCTCCGGCTTCTTCGTGTTCAGCGTAAGCTTGGGGACCCCGAGCTTTGAGATTGTTGGGTCAGCTTAGTCGGATCATCGGTTAAACTTTTCACGTTAGCGTGATAGGTAGTCGCGGCTGTCCGTAGCTTAGAAGATCAGCTTTACTTTCAGCTCTCCTCCACGTCCTCTTCTCTTCTTCCGTCACAAATCGAGTTCTATGCGCGACATCAGAGATTAAGCTCAACTCAATATCAGAGAAAATCTTATTGGGTTGGACGAAGATTATATACTGGTTGATGGCAGCGAAAGGAACTTCATCTTGGGTTCGCGCTTGCACTTTGAAGTAATCTGAGTCAGAGAAGTGGAGTGTAGGGTCGTTTTCTTCCTCTTCTGAAATTTAGTTGTTGGCGCAGCTGGACCTATATATATGCAGAGAGAGAGAGCTACTTAATCTAACGAATTCCGTCTCCACAACTTGGCGCTCTGCATAGTAGTGTCAGCGATCCTACCTGCTCGCTCAGCCTTTCTCACTGCTGATCTTGTGTAACAAGATTTAGCTCTTACAGTACCAGTATTTGTGTAACGTCCAGCTCCCTGCCTGTTTGCCTTCCTCCTGAGGATATCGTTACTTTTAATGAAGATTAATTCAGATTGAGCCACATTCCTCTATTAGTAGCAAGCTATCCTCTCCTCCCTGTTTTTTTAGCACGATTAACTCCACTTAGCCTTGTTCCTCTTTCGTACATATTTTCAACTAACTCCTTCAATCGCGATGTTAGCTCTGTTTCTTAATCTCGAGCCAAGACGCATTGTTCTTCTCTCTCGTCCCTGCACTTTTGGGTGGTTGTTCATTTTGCTAACTGTGCGGGTAGTCGAGGATGGGTCTTGTGGTCAATAAGAGAGGCTTGAAATTGTAGGTGTTTTCTCACCAAGAGGAACTGGTGCATGTCCAGGTATGGAAATTGACCCACGTGAAGCAGCGAAAGCAAGTGTAGAGCTTGAGAGCATTGAAGTAGTTAAAGCAGAGCTTGGTGACCTGATCGAAAGAGAGTCTGGCACTGAAGATTATGGTCACAAGGCTGAGGTCAGCAGTTCTAGGGGCAATGCGAGCACTACTATCCAGGATTCGGAATCTCCAAAACACGAGATTTCTCTGGATCGTCCACTCTCATGTCCGCGCAGAAGTGACACACCGCGTCTCAGTCTACGAAAGGTGAACTCAGCAAAGACGCGGTCTAGTTCACTTAGTTCTCAGAGATCAGTGAAATGTTCTCCTAATCAAGATCTCCACTCTGGAGCTACTCCAGATTCGAAGGTGAATCTGGGCGTGAGGGGAACAAGAAAGAGAGCCGAGGATGCAGAGGAAGTGAGACAGTCTTCTAGCTCGGAGGAGCTGAATGGTGATGGCAACAGACACAGAGAAGTTGACGGAGACGAGGTAGATGGCACAGGGTACAGATGTGGGATTTGCAACGAAGACTTTGAGAGTGCAAAAAGCCTGAATTTGCACAAGAAATATCACCCGCAGTACACATTAAGGCGTAATCCAAAACGAAGCAGAAAGCTTATGGACCAGGAATACACCGTAGAACCAGGGGTGGCAGCGCCGGTGCAAGCGTTAGCACCAACGAAGAAGACGAGCTCTATATCAGAGGAATTCCCAAAGCCCTGCACAGAGTGTGGAAAGGAGTTCTCTTCATGGAAAGCCTTATTCGGACACATGAGGTGTCACCCGGAGCGCGAGTGGCGAGGGATTCAGCCCCCTGCTGAAAAGAGCAATCCCGGGGGACAGGGTAGCGGCCCACATGCAGGTGGATTCGGAAATCATACCAGTTTCAGACGGAAGAAACCATCCCCTGCCGCCCATATTCCTCTGTCATCTGCTCCGCTTGCCGTTTTCCTTCCGGAGGACGTCAATGAGAAGTCTGCGTCCTTAGATTCACGGAGAGCGCCGGCGGCTGGTAAAGCCTCAGACAATGAGAGTGACACGGAGAGCATTGAAGCTGCCTACATGTCGAATGGCGATCGGCACACGGTCATGGGATGGCAGACTGGGAAGCGGTCGAAGAGATCTCGTCAAACACACCGTTCTTTGGATGACGTCAACGATGCAAAAAAGGAGCTTTCCAATTGCAGAGATAGCGCTGCAAATATGGCAGAGTCTAATGATATGATTGAAGCTCTTATGCTGCTTCAAGCTGCCAATAGGAGCAGGGAAAGACTGACGCCTACATACACGCCTGAATCCCATGGTAGCAAGTCACGAAGCAAGTCAAGAACACCCGAGTCTGGAGTCGAAGCTGGTACAGAAGAGCTGCCTCAAAGGGGAGGGAAAATCAAGCTTGAAGTTGATGCTGCAAGTCTGTGCGGGGATACTGAAGAGGGTGGCGATGAATTCGACGCAGGTGCGTAATCACTTTAGATTTCTGATTTTTTAAGTCCTCTATGTTACATCATTGGTGAGGGTTCTCCAATGAATATCTCCTGATGCTTCATTCATTCCTAAATGATGAGAGATGTGTTTATAATATCAGAAAATGGAATGAGATCGACATAACTATTTATTTACTTATTTTTGTGCATTGCAGGGGAGCAGGGCAGCAGTGCAAGGTCAAAGTATGAATGTGCGACGTGCAAGAGACAGTTCAAGTCGCATCAAGCTCTTGGGGGACACCGAGCCAGTCACAAGAAGGTGAAGGGGTGCTTTGCACGGACCAATGTGAACGAAGGTGGAGCGCATGAGCAGAGCCTGGAATTCATGGATGCAGAGGACGAGGAGTTTCTAAAGTCTGAGGAACAGCTTCCTAACGAGCTTCAAGAAACGTCCCACAACAGTAAGGAAGACAAGCCTTGCTGCCTGCCAGACAATGAGGAGATGCTCAATGCTGCCCGCAAGACCAAAGCACACGAGTGCTCCATCTGTCACCGAGTGTTCAACTCTGGGCAAGCTTTAGGAGGCCATAAGAGATGCCACTGGGGTGGTACTGGAAGTGGAACACCTGGCTCCAGTGAGGTGACGAGTTCAAAGCTAGTCCAGAGTGGACAACAAAACAAGCTACTGAAGGAGAGCGTGTTGGATTTGAATTTACCTGCTCCTGAATGCCTTGAAGAGGAGATGGCGCATCACCAAGAGGCTGGAGCCTCCTCAATAAACTACATGGCTGTCCCTAGCTTAAACTTCTTCAACATTATGAACAATCCGTCCAGGAGCGCGTACGGAAACGAAGTTGAGCAGCAGGGGCAGCATGCGGCTTTCCTTCAAGGGGAAGAGTCGAGTACTGATAACCAGGTGGAGAACCGAATGGAAGGCATCAACCAGTTCACCAACTTTGAACGGGCGTATGGGCCTCTTGACACAATAACCGTTCACCAGAAGCCCCATGTGGCGCGCATGGCGTTAGTTACGGGGCTAACTCCCACCTCTGCCTGACTAGGCAGCTACAGAATTTGTGAGTCCTTCGGCTATCATGCAATATCATTCAACTTTCCAGACCCACGGTTTCCCGATTGCAGCAGCAGCAGCAGCTCAAAATGAGGTTTCCTCTATCGCCACCACTAGTAGATGATGAAAGCTTTGCAAATCGTTCGGTTTAGCGGAAGTTCATCTCATTACCATTTTTTTTTCTCTCTCTCTCTTTTTTTTTTAATGATGTTTTTAAGATTCCCATTGTACACAACAGTGACCAGCCCAAATTACTGGGTACGCTCAAATTACACGTTGTAAAATCAAAAACTTATAGAAATGTTAAATACCTGAAGGGCTGCATTGAAGCTCATAGACGTCGTTGTAGAATGAATCGAAGAAAACGAAGTTTCAACAAAAGATATGGGCCACAATTTCGTTGTTGAAAGGAGCCGTATACATGCAACTTATCCAATTTTACTTCGGTCACACACTGGATGCGATTGATTGATTGCATGCACTGTATACTAGGCTTCAGTTAGAAGCTAACCTGGCAGCTGTTGCAGCATATCACACTGGCTTGTGCTGTTATCTTTTCTTTTTTTCTTTTTTTCAGAGGCACATTTTTATGTCACACTTACTGTCGTTTGTGTTTGTAGGATTTCCTTCCAGGTTACTTCGCTGTGAGACTAAACATGGAATTACGTAACTTGTGTGCTGCGCATAATATGTACCCACTTCTTGCAGCTTTTATAAGTTAATTGTTTTATTCGAATGCACTTCAACACCGAAGTGACTACTAGTCTTCCAGCACAGCGATGTGGCAGCAGCTGCACATGTATTTCTATCTTTGTGGACGTGGACCACCAAACAAAGCTTCCACCGCAGTATGTGTGCGATTAGAAGGCTAAAATAGGTTGCCTTGCTTGCCACCGCAGTTGGAGGTGGGCAAGCTACAACTGGGCAGTTGTCATCTTTCTAAATGATGCTTTTCTATCGTCGCACAGCCGAAAAGTTCCTCTAGAATCTGGAGTTTCAGAAGGTCTACTTGAGAGTTCACACCATCTGACCGCACAGCCCACCATTGCGGCTACAGTATATTTAAAATCTCTCTTTTTCCTCTCTTTTTTTTTCCTTTATCTGTATGGAGATATATTCTTGTGCCACGTCACAATAGCAAACATAAGCTTACACCCTTCTAAGAAAACCGTAGATGCTATGGATACCATTTGCCACCTCATGTTGGCTATTTTTCGAAACATCTGTTCGTGGAACGGATCGAAACTCAGGTGGAATTAACGAAGATCTTGTGCTTTCCATAATCAACTGGGAACTTGCTGTTTTGTCTTGGTTATTGCTTTGCCTCAATAACAGCACATGCATACATATATTGTTGTGAAATGCTGTGTTGGATTCTTTGCCTTAAAAACTCGCTTTTAGGTTGAGAATTTTGAACACATATTTTGGCTAAGTTTACAGCAAGTGCAGCATCTCCTTGTTCATTAATGATGTGGACACTCATTGCAGCTTGATGGTCAGTTTGAAGATATGGAGCCAATCACAGGTGGTTTCAACTACCCTCAAAGCCAGTGTGCAGATCAATTAAGTAGTCACTGTCCAATAAGTGTCTTCACACTCTTCTTTCATGATGCCCCTTCTTGGTTAATTCTCTATTTTATGTTAAACAAATCAGCTTGTATGTTACAACTTCATAACCTTCAACCACTTGAATTGGCTATAATAATCTTCAATGAAATGTTTTTATACAGAAGAGTGTACATTTTATATAACATTCCGAATTTTGAATTCAAAAAAAGAACTGCTGTAAGTGGAGGTTTTGGCACTAATAACATTCTTGGTGTTTTTGTATTAATTGTCTGTCTCAAATGGAACAATTGTGCAGCAGTAGGGAAGAGTTTGTTTTATATATATATATTATAAATACGTATATATAGCAAATATGGGAGTGAAGGGGTATAAAAACAGGTCTCCTGCAAATAGGAGGAGATGAGAGGTGAAGGCTGGGCTTCCCCCTCACAACCCTTCATGGAGGCCATACTTAGAAGGAGGGGAGGGGGGGATGTAGAAGGGATGTGTTGTGACAAGGGAACATGGGAATCATTGAATCAGTCTGACGCTTGTTGTAGGACCCCCCCCCCTCCTCCAGGCATGCTTGGCTCACACCGGGATTAGCAAAACTGCTGCTGCCCTCTGCCATCTCATCTGACAATAAACTCCTACCTTTGATTATCCCAATCCCCTCCCTCCCCTCCCTGTATGTCAATGTGTATGTATGTGTGTATATTAGGTATGTAAATAGTATGCAAGACGGTATCTTGTTATTCTTTGAAGGATGGCATAGATTGGAAGAGTAAAGAGTGAGTGAGTGAGTGAGTGAGTAGTTGACGCCCCCACGGGTGAGCTGCCTCTGCACCTGCCTGATTCTCACTTTCCCAAGACCATTACGGGCGTGCTTTGGCTTTGGGTGCTATCACCCAGTCAGTCAGTCTGAGTCAGTCAGTCAGTCATCGTGAGTGAGTGAGTGAGTGCCAGTGAGAGGGAGAGAGAGAGTGTGTGAGTGAGTGAGTGAGTGACCATGGCAAAGCTGCTGCCTGCAGTGCACTCTTACTATTATTATTTATTGTTACTGTTGTTGTAGTTTGTTTGCTTCCTCTTTGCATCTGCTTTCTCTTTCCAGAAAGAGAGGGATCACAGAAAGCATTTGTAAGAAGAATACAGAAGGGCATTTACCATGAAAAGGAAGAAGAAGGGGAAGGAAATTGAATAATAATATGTGTGTGTGTGTGTGTATTTTTTTATTTATTTACAAGAAATACCTTTGGTTCATAGCAAATTGAATAATAATAATAATAATAATATGTGTATGTGTGAGGAGGAGGAGTAGGAAGAGGAGGAGAAGTTATTATTGATGTTATAATTGACAAGAGAGAGAATGCGGGGGTGGGGGGGCCTCTATCCCAAGGGGATGGATAGAGGGATGGATAGATGAGGGGGATCCATTTTTCATCGGGGAGGGGGGGGGGGCAGGTACGAAGAGCCAATGATTGGCAGAACAAGGATCAAGAAGAAGAGGAAGGAAGGAAGGAGAAAGGACTGATAGAAGGGGGGGGGCTTTCTGTTGAACAAGGATCAAGAAAAAGGACGACGGGGCCCTGGTGCTGCGTCCACCTCTCTCTCTCTCTAGCCATCCTTACCACTCACTACTTACTCACTACTAGCACTCACTGCTAGCACTCACTACTTACTCACTACTAGCACTCACTACTAGCACTCACTACTTACTCACTACTCATTGGTAGTGCTCACTATTTCAGCATTTGATCCCATTAGAAATCACAGAATAGGAACCTTTTCTTTCACCCACTTCTAATGGATAAATTGTCCATTTCATCTACTCAATACAGTTTCTTTTTTAAGGTTTGTTTAAGTGACTCTTTTCTTTTTCTTTTTATTTTTAAATTTTTTTATTTTTGAGTTAGTTTGGAATTTCTCTTAAGGACGTTTTTAAGACTTTGATAATGTTTTCTCACAATTTTTGGCACAAAGGAGAATAAGGCCAGATTAGGAGTTGATCTTTACCCTGGATGAATTCATTACTTTTGAAGTCTTTGCTAAAAAGACAACATGGTAGGGCCTCAAACTCATTAAAGCATGATACACACTTGAAGATTACAGAGTAACATTTGTGTTTTCATACGAAATGCTGAAGTAGCTGTATCAAGTTACAAAATGGTTTTAAAATATCAAAATTAGTATGACTTAAAACACAAGGACAACATCAGGGATGATCTTTTGTATATTTATATAGATTTATTCCATCCAATCACACATACCTATGTACATACTAAATATCCTAAATTTTCATGGATTAAGAATTACATGTATGCATGGGTATATTCTTTCAGAGAAAACAAAAAGTGATTAAATTGCTTTTATTATTGGCATTTAAGGAGATCTGCATTGTGTCACAAGTAAGTTGAGGTTAAGATAAATTATTATTAAACAATGTAGTAAGGACCTTTCAGCCTATCCATTACAAGGATCAAGTAAAAATACAGTAAAAGGCCACCGTATTTCATAATAAAAAAAATATGTTCTAATATATAGTCAAATTAAGTTATCACACTCAATATTTGAAGTCATAAAAGCAAAAAAGGGAGATAAACACCACATTATTGAACAAGCTTCACTGGATTCCAATTTTTTGAATTTTGAAGGTGGATTGAGAAGCAAATACTATGGATTATATGAATAGGAGGTGGGTATGGTATAAGTATTTTCAATTTGATAATCAATGCAAAACATAAGCAAAAAAGAAAACTTGATCATACTCTTTTATATACTGAATTCCATGTGGATGGCACATTGAAGAATTCTTGGTATCCAACTGATTTGTGAGAATACAATAAAATCCAAATTCCCAAAAAATGAACTGGCCATTTTAAATGTTGAGGATGGATGCAATTGTTTGAAGACCTGGTCACATTATTGTCAGTGTTTAAAAGAAAATTGATTGTATCAATTAGTCTTACTTGATAATCTGAAAAGAAGCATGCAAGATGATATGATCAAAGGTGTGAGAAAACAAATAAAAATAATCATATTTTACATCAGAAACCGAATGTAGAATACTGGCACAATTCTTTCTATATGTATACATACATACGTGTACATATACATTTTTATCTTGAAGAATTTTAATGATATAAAATATTATATACATTTTTTATAGTTGTAAGTTTTAATGATATAAAATAATATATACATTTTTTATAGTTGTAAGTTTTAATGATATAAAATAACATATACATTTTTTATAGTTGTAAGTTTTACACGTTCAAGATTTGTTTCTACAATAAAAAAAAATTACTCTTAAAATCATTCTACTAAAGCAATTTTTTCTTTGAAATATTATTCTTTGGTGATAAATTAATGTCAAGTTGGAGAAAAGAATAATTTAAAAGACACTATGTGTGTATTTTATTAATTATTTTTGATAAACCAAAATACATATGTTAATGTGTGTAAATTTCAAGAAGAAAATTAAAAGTTACAAAGTTGAGTAAATAATTAAAAAACAATTAAAGACCCAAAATAATAATTTAAAAATACATATTAGTAAAAATATCAATGTGATTGTACACAAGGCTTCAAATTAAATTATAAATAAACAAATAAATAAATTAAAAATATTAAGATATTACAAAAAAATTAATTCACTGCAAGGAAAAACCTTAAAATGTAACATTTAAAAAATATTATTTTTATTATAAATGTAGAAAAAAAATATAACTAATAATTTTAAAATGAAAATTGTGGTATTATTTTTAAATTTTAATTATGATTCCTTAGAAAATATAAAAAATATTATATATATTTTTAGAGGTTTAGATAGTTTGCTTGATTCATCTATATTATATCACAGAATATAATTGAAGAATTCAAGCAAGTAGAAGAGTTTCATAAAAAATGTATATAATAGATACAACTTTATAATTAATTCTTATGCTAAAACATTGAACTAGTATAGGGTGTAAGTGGGTATATTGTACCAAAAAAAATGCATTGGGTAATGTTATGAAATAGAAGATAAGGTTTGTGGCAAAAAGGAACCTCTTAGTTGTAGGTGTAGATTTTAGTAAGATTTGTGTGCATATTGCCAAATTTATCAGTATCAAGAGAATATTTATAATTGAAGATGAATGTAAAGACAATTATTCATCACGTTCGACAACCAAAAATGAAATGGAAGATGTGAAACCTCAACTTCAACCAATTCCTGCACAACCCACTTCAGAGACCCCCAACAAATGCTAGATAGGTGCGGCCACCTCTAGATTTACAAACCTGATGCCAAACTCAGCGCAAACACATTGATTTGGGCTCTGAGCCAGATTAGAGCGTCATGACCATGATTAAGTGTGGGATGTAAGTAGAGCACAAGTAGATCGATCCCATAGGGAAGCATTCCTGAACTCTTGACATCGTGCTGGCCCCTCCCTGCACAGGAGTTCACTGCATGAAATTTCGATAAGAATCGTAATGGGTTTGCATCAGTGCTTGGATGCAGTGGGCTGCGTGTGAAGTGAGAAGTTCGATATGCCAGATCCTCATCTCGTGATTGTAACATAAACAAGGAAGTATGATGATGTGAACGAGCTGTTGGCACAGGATGACAAAAGAGACTTCCATGAATACGAGCAGGGTTTCAGTGCTTGTTGTTGTAAACCTGATTTCGTTTCTGTTGGGCTTGTACTGCGGCGAATGGGAGCATACCTCCACAACTATAATTGTCTCTTCATGAGTCGGCGTTTTGATTCTGAGATCCGCGACATCAGTTCACATATTCGATCATTTTTGTTTTTGTTTTTTTGTTTTTTTGTTTTCCAAATTTTGTTCTTTGCTTTGCTTTGCTTTTCTCTGCTCCACCAACGCCGGACGAATCTGGCGTGGGATTTGAACATCCAACTTTTATGCTTATCTAAATAACTTCTTATGATGCATGAATTTAACAACTCCTTAGCAATCTACTTTTCGGATAAAACTGCTCTGGACCCTCTTTTACTGTGATAAAATAGAACCATTGAATCAACTGAAGATCACTACATATATATATATATATATATATCTATATCTATGTTTTCATGACAATAAAAAGAATGAAATACATTTTGTTATTTTAATCACTCAACTGTATAAATAGTTCAGAATAGCAATTTCGTCGAGAACTTTTTTGAGAAGTTTTGAACGAGTTTTCTGTCACGTGTTGATAATGAAACTCTTACATCCTGTGAATCAGTTCGGTCCAAGAATTCAAAACTGAATGTGATCTATTTCCAACACTCGTTCAAATATGAACTACCTTTCTAAACATGAACTACGTGTTTTGAGCTGCGCTGGATTCTTTGTAGCATTATTTCTATTAGTTTCGTGTTTTGTTATATTCAAACTCCCACTGGATTAGCTAAACTTAAAATTCAAATCTATAGTTTTATAATAGAGTTAGTTTTTCTACATCAGGGTTTGTCAATGTTTCATAAATCTTATGCCACGAGTATTACATGGATTGTTAACTTGCATATTGTAAGGAAAAAAATTGCTAGTTGAATAACATGAGTTGCTAATCTGTTTGTTTTTGTTTTTGTTTTTTTGTTTATTTTGTAAGTTAAAGAAAATGTTCAAAAGTACATATTTGAAAATTTTATGAGATATTTTTTGAAAATAGCTATAGCTGGTATAAAAAATCTTTTGAAATATTAAAATATGTTTAAGAGTCTGAAATGTGAGGAGAAATATTACTTCTTTCAGCTCCTACTCAGTGGATGCAACAATAAAACATGATAGTTACTTTGCCAAAAACTGCACGTTTGCATGATATAGATTATTTTTACATTCATATTGTAAAAGAATAATAATATTTTTAAAATTTTGATATGTAAATTGATGCTTTTCAATTTACAAGAGTTCTATTGTTGAAAGATTTTTTTTTTACTTAATTTAATTATTCATTTCTTTAGAAAGAAAAGGTTTATTCTATGCATTTATTGTTTTTCAAAATCCAATTCATTATCTCTCAAAGGTGTATTGTAACATAGAATTAAAAATTAAAAATGTTACTTTTTATTATTATAATACTAGTTATTTATTTTGATTTGAAGTATTTATGTTTCTTTTACAACATGTTGCAATATGCTTTTAAATTTTTTTATATTAATATTAATTATAATGATCACTTTTTTATTATCTTTCTATTTTTACACTTTACAACTTTTATAAAAAGCATGTTTTTAATGATTGAAGATTGAAATGAAAAGAAGTTTTACATTTTGTAATTTATAACACGTATTCAATGTTCTGGTCATGCAAAATGTGGCACATGACTTTGATAAATATCTTCCGAAGCAGACATTGTCTGTTTACAAATGCGCACAAATGAAGAATCACTACATATAAAATGGTGTACGATGATGAAATAAGGTTTTAGTAATCTAGGACTACGCAGTGAGAATTGGGGAGTTGAGAGTACTTGCACCATTAACTTTTATTTTATTTTATTTTATTTTTTTCAGTTCTGGTGTTAAGTGGTTTCAATTCTGAGAGTTGAAAAGAGTGGAACGTGGAGAAGCGGAGAATGAGAGAGTGAGCGAGAGACAGCGAGAGAATGAGAAATTGTGGAACAAGCATTGATTGGGGAGGCAGGGAGCGAGGGCAATAGGGGACTAAGGGAGAATGGATGGATGGATGGATGACCGATGAACACATGGATGCATTAATAGGGTTTATGTTCATTCATCCAGGATGGAATGAGGGCTGGCTTAAAACCTACCACGACGCGCAATGTCTCATTTTGGAGAATCTATAAACCCGTCCTAGTATCTACGAATCGTGCTCCCTTGATCGCTCGCTCGGTCTCGGTCTCGGTCTCGCTCTTGGTCTCGCTCTTGGTCTCTGAGTCTGTGAGTGAGTGTGTGAGGGGTCTGTCCGTCTATCTGCTTCGCTGAGCCCCCTTCCCCCCCTCGCGCTCCCTCCCTCTCGGCTCCGTCCTTCCCTCGGTGCTGCTCTGCTGCGCCAGAGCTGAGGAAGCCATGGATGCCAGCATTCTCAAGTCCGCGGCGCAGTTGCGCGCTTTCGCGCTGCAGAAATCCACTCTCCCCCCCCTGTGTACCTGTGCTCCCGCCTCGCAAGTTTCCATTTCCTCTCGTGGGGCTTCTGTTCCCTGTAGTGGGAGCTGGAAGAGCTCCACTGGATGGCGGCATTGGGGCTACGCAGTGGAGCGCAGAAGGAGAGCAAGTGGGCGGGTGCGAGCTGGTGACAACCCTGAGGCACGCGAGGAGGAGGAGGAGAAGGTCGATTACAGGCTCTACAATGCTTTGATGCGCGGTGGTGAGGAAGTCATGTCCGTCATGAAGGAAATGGTGGAGCTTGTGAGTGCGACTCTTCCATTATCTCGTGCTTTTTTTCTCTTACGTTGAGGGCAATTGAGATGCGAATTATGGGTTTGGGCTTTTGTTTGAACTGTCCGTGGGTTTTGGTTCTGGGTCACGCAGCATTATCTAGCCTAGATTCAGTAGGTTTTTGACGTCGTCCAGAGGTGGGGAGGAATTAAATTGTATATCAAAGTTTCGCAATTCATGATAATTGAAGATGTAGGCAGTATTTTCTGTCTGAGGCGGTACTTTCTAGTCCTGCAACCAATTTGTACTCTGCCATACACGTATCTTAGATTGGTTCCGAAGCAGTTGCTGAGCTTTTGACCGGTTGATGATGTTTCCTGGGGCATTGGGGCGCGACAGTTACAAGACATAACGAAAATGGGAGAACAGGGGGAGCAGGTAGCAGTGGAGATGGCAGCTACCGGGGTTATAGGGCAGCGCCTTGATAAGCTCGACGAGAGCTTCCTTATGGCGCTAGACTACATGATTCAGCAGGCAGAACATGACGACAGGGTATTTTAACTGCTCTTTCCTTTCAGACTGATTAGCTTCTTGCAGAAGATGATATGTCTACGGATACTCAAAGGCATGCTAGCAGTTTTTTTCCAACTAAATCATAGTTGAAATAGCAATCATCATAATCTTACAGATCTACGGGTTTCCTATTCTCGTTTGAATTGACCTGTGTAGTGAGGTGTGGGTTTAGGGTTCAGGATCCCCGATGTTTTCATGTCCAGATTGAGACCATCCGATGTTAAGGTTGTATGTTGCCTACGCTCATAGCCGTTAAGATTTCATAGACAAACTTGATCGTCGCTACTGAATTATCTGTTACAGGAACGATGGTTGCTTGAGGTCATCAAGGACGTTGTACTTGCTCATCTTACGCAGAAGTTCCCATCTCAGGTTTGCCCTCACGATGAGACTCAATTGTCCTCTCAATTTCTTTTACTCTTGAGGTTCGTTCATGAATAACTGGTACGTCATTGCTTATTTTGGTTGCCCTTCTTCAATACTTTTAACAATGTTATCTTGAATGTCGCATTTACACTATTCTTGAATGTTATTCAGTACATCGAGCATTCCCTTCTATATTGGTTTATTTTTCTTGTGCTTCATGGTTTTCTATGTGCTGTGCCTGGATTGGAAAGCTGGCGTTAGCTGAGTCAAGCTCTTGTTCTTGATTTGCAGGTGCAAATTGTTGGCATATTGTGTCGTACTCCTGACAAAGATGCTCGTTTAGAAGTTCTCAGGCGGTGTGCTGGAGGAGGAGGAACCTTCGATCAAGTGGGAGGAGGAAAAATTGAATTACCCGCGGCGAACCTCAACGACATTGGGGACCAGGCAGATGACATTATTGCGGTATATTTAAACCTGTATTCTTTTTTTCTTTTTCTTTTTCCTCCCCAACATATCCTCGTATCTGAGAAAATCTAGTATGCAGGCTTGACTTTGCTGCAACATTTTAATTTTTTGAAAGAAATGGACAGATCTTTGTCGTGGTGGTGGCAGTCCATAGAGGAAAAGGCTAAAGTGGAGGACAGGCGGCTGCTTGCAAGGCTTGTGTTGACCAGAGAGGAAGCTCGTAGTATGCTCGGTGGTGGACTTGAAGATGAACGCATTGAAAGTAACAAGCGCAAGAACCTTCCTCAACCAGAGGTAATCGTATAAATTACGGATTGTATACTTCTCCATTGTACGTGGTAAGTGATCTGGATACTGAAGTTTATTATTGACAATATATGCGCACAAGTTTTACGAAGCTGCATGTATGTATGCAGGTGGAATTTTTAACAAAGATTACTGGAATGAAACCTGGCCCCGAATTGCACAAGAAACTGGCCAGGGTGTTGGCAGGACAAGATGAAGGTCAAGATATTTTGGATCCGGAGAAAGCTCGTCAAATTGATAACTACATAGCCAGATCCAACAGCGTAACTTCCATACCTCTGGACTTTGGTTATGTTACATATACAAGTTGCAAAGGCCATGTATAGATTTCATCAATAGCGTTCGAATAGCACCTAAATCCAGCCCGAACATTGTTTGTTTTTTAGCGCATCATTTTATGTGAAGTGATTAGCATGCAACATGAGCCTGGAGGAGAGACATGTTTTGCTTACCTTTGGTGTGTTTGCAATACAGATAATCAAAAAGAAGGAGCCACCACCTCCAGTTCTCCCCGTACGTCCAGGCCTGTTAATACAAACCGTCAACAAGGTATTATTGCAATGTGCTGTTCTCACACAATGTGTTCCGTCAATACAATGAAAAGTTTTACTAGTGTTGAGTACTGAGTTGCTCTTTTAAAAGTGCAACTAAGATACAGACAAATGGTGTTAACACAGGTCTTGCAAGGGATGTATTCTACAAACACTGCCCGTGGAGTAACTGTACAACAGATGGAATGGGTATGTCAACTCTCCTCGTGTTTAGCTCCGACATTTGTGAATGAATTCGATTACTTTTGATGATTCGTGAAGTGCTTTTATAAAGTTGGTATGCAGTCTGGAATTTGACAAGCTCGGTTGAGATGTTGTAATCAGCACCTGTTGAACTTATGTGCCGAATCATCAATGCTTGATTAGAGGTTGACGTATGTATTTACTATTTGCACATCAGATACGAAAGGAGATCATGGAAATTTTGCAGAAGATGGCGTTTCCAGAGACAGACAAATCTCGACCAACTACCACCGGTTTAAAACAAGAATCCATTCTGAACAAGACTCCTTTATAGACAATAGTAATTTAGTCTCTCGTCAAGTCAAGGGCAGCTAGTGTTGACTTGACGGTCTCACGTTGAACGTCATGAAGATTATTTTCACAAGCGTGGCTCGTCTGAAGTTCGGTAACGTCTGCAATCAGTCCATTGTCTATATCGGAAATGCACAAATACAAGTCCGTTGTCATCTACTTGATTTCACCAGGGCATCTCTTTCACTTGCTTCAGCTGTTTGATTACAATTTAGCAATCTTTTTAGCGGTTTCACACCTAATCTTTAATCCCACAAAAGTTAACGAGCTCAAATTTAGTCGTTCATCGATTTAATTTGTCAATGAGTTGTCACAATGCGGTTAGATTCACATTAGAAGTATACTTTTAGTTATTTCTATCAAAATCGTGCTGATTTTGCATTTTGAATAACGTTGTAAATTTGATGTATTTAGGAACTTGCAATCTGAACATAAAAGTGGTTCGTTGTGTATGAATAAATTCCTTCCAATTTCGAATTTGATCACGCTTTGAAGGATATGCTTCGAAACATCCCTACACTTTTTATTGTATCGAACAATTCAGTCAATTCAGAATTTTTTTTTTATGTATTCCCTCACAGCAGTGTATGTTCCACTCCATTAACTGGATAGCTTACACAATCAGGTTAAAGCTAAGGGAATGAAAGACAATCCACTAGTTGCTGAAGCAGTGAGACACGCAACAATAATTAGGGGCCGGAAAAGTGACTCCAGCAAAGTAAGGGGCAGAGTGCACTTTTGAAGCATTGGTTCTGCATCCAAATAGTTTCATATTAATTGGGTTAATACTTGAATAGTTTATTAGTGATCAATTACTTTCGTTCCATGGATACAAGTAGCTCACTCTACTTGTATAGAAAGAAAAAAGAATTCAGCTACAATTTTACTCACATAAATGTTAAAATTTGAAGTTGACTTTCTAAAATTAGAATCGTTGAACAAAACACAGCATTTAATTCATACAAAGGACCATTTTCTGGCATACTTTCACTTGAATCAAGTATTTGCTACGCTTGACCATCTTTTTCACGTCCAATATTCTCAGAGATCTACAAATAAGTTAAATGTTACAAAAGCTAGATTTTCTAATTAAAGAGATGCCTAGAGCATGACCAAGTATTGTAGAAGGTTGAATGCAATAAAATGAAAAACAACCAAATAATTGTGAAACATTTTTAAGGAGATGGGACAAATAATAGATGGAAAAGAATATGTTAAGTGTTAGAACAAGTATAAAAATCAAGTAGAACTCAAGAGTCTTATAATTTATGATACAATAGATATTGAATTTGGATAGTATTGAATTTGTTTCCAAATGTTAGCTTTTTAAGCTTTTAGATCTACTATGATTTTAAGTATTAGAATTTGAATCAACACATCAAATATATTCCATTTTGTATCTAAGATATATATATATATATATATATATATATATATTCATACATATATGTATTTTTAATAAGAAGAAAAATACAAAATCATACAAGCATTAGGCCTTTAAGTAAGATTTGTTATTCATTGTTTTAATACTAAAAAATAAAATTTAACTAGTTTTTATTTTTTAAAAATAAAATTTTTCTTATGAAAAATTTAACATTGCATTCAATGAAAAATAAAATAAAAGTAAAAATCTATACAATATTATGCCAAAAATAAAATATTTAATATTTTTTTATTATATTTTATAATATACTTTTTGGCATAATATTGTATAGCTTCTCAGCTATATATTTCGTGATCTCACTGCAATTTAGTGACCTTATCCCCATGCGCCAGTTGTGTTTTCCCATGCACTTCAGTGAACTTCGGCAAAATTAAAAATCGAATAGAAATATAGATACTAGAAAGTCATGGTCAATAACTGAAAAATGGATATCATAACACAAAATGATAACCAAGATACTCGAAGTTGATTGAGTCCAGACGAAATAATACGACATTACCGTAGGTATTCTTTAAGTGAATTCTTCAGCCTCAAATCTAAACATCATTCCAATTTAAAACGAGAGGACTGGACAAGGACGTTTGAAAATAAAATATTGATTCACGAAACTTGACAAATTGGATAAAAAAACCAAATTGAATAAAAAAACCAGTTTCTAAAATGAAAACTTGCAACGTTAACTGACTATCAGTAGCGCTGGGAAACTTGACCACTATCAAAGTTGGGTCAACTGGTTAAATTTACATGTTCCTAATAACTAAACATACCTACGAACTTCGAAGGCAAAACGCTCACTGTTCACCAATATTAACTGCAAGTATTAATGTCAAATGCATACAATGTGAAAATTGGGGTTCAAGGACAGGCTCACTACAGCACGTGAACTACTACAAACTGACACTGCGAAATTCTTCCAACTAGATGCACACGTCCCTTTCAGAACTTGAGAATTGAGCATCAAGATTTTTAAAAGCGCTTGATAATTGTGCACAACTGATAGATCTCTTCAGGCAACATCTTCACCTGACCTGCATGTAAGGCGTAAATCCCAATGTTTACCCTTCGCAATGGTTGGAAGTCACTATCTATGCTAATGAAAAGCATGTGAAGAGACTGACCCCAGCCCATGGACATGTCAGGAAATATCAAAAGCAGCAATACTGAAACTCCACCTTATTCTGCTCGATACATGGTAATCTCTTGCTGTTTGAAATAACGCCGGTCTTCTTCATCAACCAAGACCAAATTAAGGTAATACTTCACACTAAACTTATTGTTGATGTTCCTGTAGGTTGGCGTTAAATCATAAGGACTCAAGAATAACCTGATTGGAATCGACTCCCCTACAAAACAGTAGTTTGAGTTAGTCACCGCAAAATCGTCCGTGAGAATACCATGAGGCCAAGCCAATACCAGTACAGATACGCGACATAAACAGTTAAGTACATGGATGAACAAAGCATGATAACTTCACTAGAAGATGCCTCTGGATGATACTCACCACGGACAGGGGCGCCATCCATGATTTCGTACTTGGCTAGTGTCTCGCTCTCATTGTAAGTGTTAGGACCTGATCCAGTAGACTCTCGCCTTCTTATTTCCAGCTCCATATGCTTGATCTTGATTCGGACAAGTAGAAAGTAAATCTTGCCCACAATCACATCCTTTAGATGATACCTGTTTGAACAATTTCAGGTTAATTAATACAATATAACAACAAAAAGAGAATGAAGCAGCATCCCAATGCTTAATTCGAAACTGCATTTTCCTGCAGCAATTTAGGAGTTGAAAGAAGCACAAGACTTTCTCAGAATATTCAATTCTGACCACGACAATTTACTGTACTTCTACACTTTTATAGAGAATTACGTAGAGCACAAAGAATTTGAAGAATAAAAATTACTTGCTCTTGCTGTACTCAAATTCAATGTGCAAGCAGTCTTCGATTCCCACCTCCATCTGTCATCCATGAATTAAGACACATTAAGAAGAGACATTGAATCAACTTTACTTGTGCTACAAACATAACATCGAGGAACAGTCATTAAAGTCTAAACGCCCTGAACGAATGTCTTTGAACTAATCCCTTCTATTTCCAGCATAGGAACAACCTTAAGAATATTGTGGAGAAAGTTATGGTGCGTACACAACGATTACTTAAAAGTATTACGTGAGTATTCATCATGGAAGCACGTTAGAAGAGCAGTATGTGCGCTCAATATGTACCAAGTTAAAGCATTTGACAAGGTCTTCCAAGATAAAAACCTAAATAGGCTCACTTCAGTTGCCTGTATAGCTGTTCTCAGGAAGAATTGCGTAGTAGCATGTGAAATTAGGCTACAAATGTTAGCCAAACAATTCACTGCTCTGGTGAACACTCACCTTGATACTATTGTTGATCTCGGGCTGAGGTGAGAAGTTCCGCACCTGCTCATGTAAAACATGTACAGCCTCTCACATTACTCAAAATTAGGCTGCACATTAGCCTCTCATGTTACTCAAAATTTCAACCTTCAAGACCCTACAAAATAAAGTGACCACAACAGGAAGAACACCTCACAAACAGCACCAATAACAGAAACTCTATTCACGACAACAAGACTTCTCGAAGTTCTTTCTAGTGTGTCTATATCCAGACCTTACATTTATAAACTTGCCAACTAAAAGCAATTAAACATACTTAGATAACAGCAAGGATTAAGCGAGAGTGAACATGGTACCCAGAAATCTTTGTATTCTACAATGTTGGTTGCATAACTCCTGCTGATTGTGACTTTCAGTATGTACCTATAAGATTGTCAAGAAAAATCAATGACAGCAGATGTCACAACGAATACGGCATGTAACATGGTGCTCAAACCAAACAATTATGATGCAGCTGGACCATGGTAGGAACTGCTAGAAACTACTTAAATCTGATCCTATAGAGCGTCTGCATGAATAGCTGCTTCCAGATGATCAAATGAAACCATGAACCAAGTAAATTTATTAGGTGAATGTATTATACCTCAATCTTACATTGACACCATTATAGGACTCGTACTGCATTTCAACAGTAGAAAATTCGAAAGGATACGTCTTACGCTCCAAAATTTCACCGGGTACATCGAGCTCTCTCACTGCATTTCAAGTCCCTGGACTGTCAAACAATAGAGAAGATACCGCAGAGTCATAGACATAATTGTGTAAAACGTTAACGTTAGATAAATCACACAAGTAGCACATGTTCACTCACCAAGGGATGTAAAATCGTAGAAACTGCCCCTGTCAAAATATAGCTCTGCACCAAATTCAGGAAGAGACAAAGCGTTAAAACTCCAAAGCTTATGAATAATAAACGATGGGAACTACTTAGAGAATTGAATTTCCACCTTGCACATGACAAGATATTAACTTCGTGGTCCTCGACAACCTTAACATGGAAAAAGTATCACTAGGGCCACACACAGTAAAGAAAATTCAAAGGAAAAAGTGATGGAGATTGTACCAATTTGGCCTAAAAGCTCGATCTTTACTCCCGTGTGCTCGAATTTCTTTCCAGGCAAGGGTTCAATTCGCACCTGCAAACAGTTACAGAGTAATCATTGAAGCTAAAGGAACCAAAGTAAACTAGTATCCGGATTGTGCAGACCATCCAAAAACATTTCATCAAACAGAAAAAAGCTGAGGACATATCTAGAATCCTGCCAATTCATTTAGAAACAACCGATCAAACACAGGGCAGAGAACCGCATTCAGCAGAGTATGGCACTTAGTCCTCTATTATGAAACTAACAAAAATCACGAGAAGAGAGACTGACCTCGCCAACAACGCTCTCTTGTCCAAGAAAGAGAGGAACCAAGACTGTCTGTCCCTTCTCCTTCTTGACACTCGCCTGCTTGCGCGTCTCAGCATCGGCAAAATCAATAGATATAGTGCAAGGGGGTCCAAATGCCCCAATTAGATAATTCTGAACATGTAGACGCACAACCAGGCATCAGCTTCATCGACAATACCATTATTTTCGAACATTAAATTCACTTTACTCTTCTACTACAATACGATCTGCCCCCAGCTCTGTCTGCACACCGCATTGCTTCATAATGAAACCCTTTCATAAGGGCTCTTTAAAACAAATAAATAAATGTTAAAAATAAAATGAAAAAGAAAAAAAATTAAAAACCTTACGCTTCTAATTCTTTCACCTTACCAACAAAAAACCTACCGATTTCACTAAACTAGGGTTCAAAAAATTCATCAAACTCCAAGCAAGATCTCATAACTACATTCTGAGGACGCCACTTCCACAGATTCATAACCAGAGATTTCAGAGGTCCCCAAACCAGAGCTCACCATTGTGATCTCACAAGAGAAGCGGAAATGCAAGGAGCATAGCAACCTACGATCGAGGGAGAGAGGGAGGGAAGGGAAGGCAGGGAAGGGAGCGAGGGAGAGAGCGAGAGATGGAATCCGGCAGAGTGGGAGAGAGTCTGCGAGAAAGTGTTACAAGTCACTGCGCCTCCCTGCCTCCCTGCCCGCCTGGGGAGGACCGGGGCTCCAGCGCTGGAGCCTCGTCACCACCCTCCTCCTCGACGAATGCTTCTATTCATTCCTTCGTTCATGCATCCGTGGCGATCCCTCGGCGTCTTCCGGCGACACGTCCTCCGCACCCACACCACAGCAACACAGAGGGACGGACGGAGGAACGTACGAACGGAGGGGGGAGGGACGGCCTGTGCGGCAAGCTGCCTGAGTGCGTGCCTGCCAGGTGGACCAACAGAGCGTCTCCAGGGCCCTGAACCCTGCTTGCTTGCTTGCGCTGTCTTCGCCACCATTCCTATCGCCACAGCAGCACCTTCATTCATTCATTTATTCATTCTTCCCTTTTTCGTCGCTCGCGCTTGCCGTTACTTTCTCGTGGGTTCTGCTAATCGCCTTTCATATCGCATCCCCTCACCTTTTGGAAGCTCTTGTTGTTGGACGTAATTCTTCCAAAACTGTGCTGCTTCAACTTCATAACATCTCATACGTCGTGGACATGGTTTTCACTTGTCTGGTGGTTGTTGCAAGCCATCTGCATTAGGATTTTGATGAAAGATTCGCATTCTTTCGCTGTTCTGGTTCAGTTAGTGTACCATCTAGATGTGTTGCTGGCAAGCTGTCTTTAGAAGTCCTCATATTCTGGTCTGGATCGCACGTGCCTGAATTTTGTTCAAACTGATCGTAGAAGCAGTGGCGTATAGTTTTTCTCTTAATTTTTAGCAGTGACTTGTGTTTTGGCTCTCGCTTTCTCTGGAACACAGCGGCTCTTAGGTTCATCTTGAAGAAGG
Organism: Physcomitrellopsis africana; assembly: GCA_036785485.1. NCBI lineage: Eukaryota > Viridiplantae > Streptophyta > Bryopsida > Funariales > Funariaceae > Physcomitrellopsis > Physcomitrellopsis africana. Next base: position 174,627 of record JAWRVF010000656.1, read on the forward strand.
TGCAGGAACGCATGTACCGATGGAGATTTCCCATATGTTAGCATTTCCAACCTTGTCCACATTTCCTTAATTTTAAAAACTTTTATTGCGACTGGGAGTGTTTCTTTTAGTGTTTCAAATACCAGACTGACAGCACTCATGAATTGCACTCTTAAAATGAGGAAAGCAGTGATACAGAAAAGACGCTGCTTGACCGTTAGAAAAGAAGGTATAAAACAAGTAGAAAGAGTCTCTCGGACATGAGGGGAAGGACCAATCATTTAAGAGTGGGCACAAAAACGCAAGGGACGAGAAGGAAAGGAAGCACAGAAGTTAGCCTGTAATTGACGATTCTTATCCTGCATGTGAAAGGTGTATTGGAGATTCTCAGCAAAGGAATTTCCTGCTTTTCTTTTCTTTCTCCCTTTCTCTCTCCCTTTGCAGAGCATAATTCAGCAAGCATTATTCTTGTGGAGCCTGCATTTGCTGGCTGGAAGGTTTGCCCCTTCATTTGCTGTTGGGTAAACTGTACTCTTTTGGACTTCATTCAACTACGCTGTTGTCATGATCATTTTCATTGCAGCAAAATGTACCAAAGGTTGCACGTATATCATATGTATGAAGCTGGCGCTGTTAGATATTGACATTTTTGTAGACTGTTCCATTGTCTCAGCACTGTAAACTATCAAGGGTGATAGTATTTCTGGGGAGGTCTATTTTTGAAAAAAACAGACGTGGAGTTTGCAATGTGGCTGAAGGAGACAAAGAGTCTCTCTTCAGCTTCAGAAGAACTGCACAAATTTGGTACTTTTGTGGAGGTGTGGAATGCTGGCAAATTGAGTGCCAAGTACTACTAGAGCATCCAAGCTGATCCATGGATGTCCCAGAAGTGGGAAATCCAATTGGATAGCAACTGGAATACTTTTCCCTGTTAAGTGCATTTGATGATACTGTGAACTAGCAGAGGCACCTAATTTTTTTCAAAGTTGTATAGGTTGCATATGAAACTATTGGTTCTGTTGAATTAGGGTCTGGGTTTGTCTTTTGGAGTTGTTGTAAATAGATAAAGTTTAACATGACCTAATACAAGAAAATAAGTTGCAAAGTTGTTGAAGAAATTTTTTAATAAATTTCATAAGGTTTTGATAGAGACTACTGGCTGAGAGACTATTCTGGAGAAGACACACTTTGTCAACAACAAGCTTGTGGTTGTGAGGGTAGTCAAGAAGAAATTTAGGAGAAAGATGTGATAGGTGAAGAATATGACTTTCAACAACCATGTGTAATCTCTGCTTTTGTCGATCCACTATGTCTAGGTGCATCTATATATATATATATAGTCACACACAATAAAAAAGAAGGCCTAGTTTCTCTGGTGTTGTTTTGGTGTAACTAAATTTGTATAATCAACCAATCTGACTTTAGGAATTCAATTGAAGGCAGCTAAATCACTGATATTAGAATATTACATAGCACATACATCCAAAGTCAGCCAACAGCCAAACACTCAAATGACACACAACAAAAGATATGCTGCTGCTTCATATCAAGTTGGTTGATGTGATTGAAGGAGGGTGCTGAGGTGAGAAGAGAAGTACACATTTTTATTTTTATTTTTCTCCTCATCTGCATATTTTGTAATGTACACTTTGAATGAGATGAATGGATCTAATCATTTGCAGACTTGTATGCAAACAGGCATGGGGAAAGAGTCCACATTTGAAGAAAGAGATACAGCTACAAGTTTGAACCTTTAAATCCTAATCTATGAACCATGACCTTTGACTCTACATCTTAACTTGTAACCCTAAACCATAAATTTCAAACCTTAACCAAATGTGTAAAGATGAGGGCAATAACAAAAAATATACAATAATTTTTTCATTCAACTTTGAACAATGGCAAGAACTTTCAAGGTCTTCGTAGATGAACACATCAAAGAATGTCTTCGTAAGATAACATTCTTTGCGAGAGAAATATATGGGATGCAAAAGAAGTGGTTGAAATGTTTTATCAAACCATTTTTGCAATTGCACCTCTATTCTAAGAAGTTGGATTATCCTTGTATGACTAATGACATGGATATATTACTAAATACTTTTCCTCATTTAATACAAAAAATTGACTCTTTTAATAATATATTCATATATTTATAATAGAGATGTCAAGCATGGAGAATACTTGGGAGAAAAAAGTTTGAAAAATACAAGAGCTAATAGAAGTAAGCCATTGTATATTCTTTTAGAGAATATAATTTCTTAATAGAAGAAGAGAAAGATTATCTTAAGAAAGAATATGAATTAGTATCATGGGTGGGTAGAAGGTACATAAGCTCCACCTTCTTCTTCTTTATTTAATATAAAGAGAAATGGTCATTGATAAAAGGTGGGAGAATTTTCTCAATATTTGGATGAGAGGAGTGAAAATGAAAATAATTTATTTTATTTTAATTAGTCAAATATGTTGCCATGTTATAACTCGACTAAAAGATAAAAGAACAAAAGAAGACAAATATTGTAGAAGAGTTTAATTGAAGATTTAGTAATAAAATTACTTTAAAAAATATAAATAAAAAATAAAGAAGTAATAAAAATATTTAGTGTTAATATGTTACAAGCATAAGATTTACTCTAATAATTATTTAAATAACATGGATAGGAAGAAGTAGATAAAAGTAGATTAATTTGATAATTTCTTATAGAAAAGCTTCTTAAAAGCTTTATAGATGCGATTTCATCTTTATTTATATCTATAGGTGATTGATAGGTTAAAAACTTAGCCAACAAGTTAGTCATATGTCATATATATTGGTAGATTGTGGAATAAGCTAATTACATGGTATACATATAAGAAACTTATTTTATAAATTTAACATGTATTTTATAAATTAGACATGTATTGGAGGTTCTACAGATCGTCACTATATAGCTCTTAGATAGATAGCATATATAGAAACAAGAATGAAGCCTTTTTCATTCTTATTAATGCCTTTCTTGTTTTTAGTCTTGTTTTAAAAGTCTCTAGTCTTCTTGTCTTTGGCAATAGCAATTTTAGTTTAATATTATACTATCTTTGAATGCTTCTTTATTCTTTTTTAATAATATAAAAATATTTTGATACTTTGGTTGTTTGTATTTCATGTTCTTGAGAATTTGATAAGAGTGCTAATTTATTATTCTTATTTTATGTTTTAGAAATGAGTAGATTATCCCAGTTTTATTTTTGTATTTGAAGGTTATAGACTATTTATCTTTAAACTAATATTCTTTACTTTTTAATCTTGATTTTTTCCTTGAAGAAAATAGATCATTTTTTTTTGCACAAAATTTTTATTTGATAAAAATTATTTTATAAATTATCCTCCTCTAATTTGAATTGTGGATTTATTAAATTACCTAAGATGGAAGAGAAAATTATAGATGCTATACTTAGTACAAGTGTGAATAGATTCACAATTATTATAGATTTTTAAGAGCTTGTCAACACTCTTAACGTAGAAATTTTATGCATCACTAATATCAACCATAGAAGCATTATTCCTACATTTATGGAAGAAGTCCAGAACTTATACCAAAAAATTATAAAATTAAAAGAAGCTCAAAAATAATAAAAGACAAATATAGATATCTATTATAAAAAACATCTTCAATTCCACATTGGTAATAAGGTATGGTTATTTTGTCATAATATCAAGACTATTCATCCTTGTGATAAATTTAACTAGTATAAGCTTGGACTATTTTTGATTTGTAAACAATTCAATTCAATTGTTCATCAATTATATCTACCAAAGTCTATAAAGATCCATCCTGTATTCCATGTGTTTCTGCTTGAGTCATATAAAATAGTAAATATATAAGGAAGAAGATAAATGCCACTGCCTCATATAGAAGTGGATATCAATAAAAAAATTTGAAGCAATGTTGAAATAGGTTAGAACATCTTGTACATTGGCATAGATATGATATTAGTAAATATATATGGAAGCTATCTAGGAATCTAGCAAATACATCAACCAAAGTCAATGCATTTCATCAACAACATCTATTAAAATCAAAATGAAAAAAAAATTTACTATAAAATAAATCAAATTTAATGGAGATATCTTAAATCATTATTTGTTATTTCTTTGGATCTTTAGCTCTGTGATATTATGTGTTATCTTATTTGAAATGCACTAGGCATCTAGTTATAAAAAATAAGATTATATTTTATAAATATTCAAAAAATTCAAATAAATTTCAACTATCTAAATACAAGTAATTCAAATTTTGATGCAAAAGGCTTAGAGTTAATACAAAGTATTCAAAAAATCTTTTTTCAATAACCTCAAGCAAGCACAAACTCAATTTTTTTTGGATACTTTTATCTCTTTGTACCATTTAATCTGTTTTTCAAACTCCAACTCTAAGCAATAAGCTTCAATAAGCTATAATTTTTAATCTAACCATCCAATTGGTACAAAAATTTGCTCAATAGTATTACTATAAGTCTTCTATATACTCAAGAAGTTTTAATTCAATCCAACTTACAAATTGTGAGAAAATGCTATAAAACCATAGTCCTATTCCTTGATTGCTATCGTGAAAGTTGATGAATTTCTAATAGTAATTTTTTCTTCTCTAACTATTAACTTTTACTTAAAATTTGTGTGCAATTTGGCTTTTAAGCACCAAGTTTCACCTTACTCTAATTGGTAGATCTTCAAATATTACAAAAATCTTAAACAACTCTGAATTGCTAATTTTTGATACCTCCTTATACTAATAATTGAATATCTCCCAATTTCACTATTAGATTAATACATTTTTTATACACACTTAGCATATCCAATTAATCAAACATTGATAAATTTTGAACTATAGATGTTGCATCAATTATACAAACTAGTTGAGAGTGCTAGTCCTAATTATATTATATAAATCCAAAGTTATTAATACAAATCCTAATTTCAAATAATAATTGTAAAGTCATCCTAAAATTTATAAAAATAGGCCTTATGCTTTTGGAACAAGCTTAAAGCTAGCCCTTTGATCCAACTTGCCAATCTCCAAAATCTCCCATACTTTATCTTAGCTAGCCATTTTAGTGGCTAGAGGTCTGATTTTAACCTTGATCTACAAACAATCATCTTTTGGATATCAATTCAACCTTTTTTAGAATTTTTTTAGTATAATCCTTCCTTTAATCTTATCTTAGAATTGACCATATTAATTATTTATCTAATCCACTTCATTTTTATTATTTTATGGCTTTTTTAAGGCATTAGAAGAATTTTTATAGCTTAAAAGGTAAAATTGCTAATCAATCTTTAATCTACTAGCTATTACGACAAAAAAAATCTATAAGGCTTTTATAAAAATCTTTTTAAATTTCTAGAATTATTATTAAATTAAGATGATAAAATATAAATTATAATATTATTTTTATTCACATTTTTATCATATATTCATATTACAACCCGACTACACTAAAGAGATGGAAAATCAACAATTAGCAAATTCAGCTCAAGATCTATTATTTATTGACTTATCAGACAAGACATTATAATTGTTATAACCTTCAAGACAATGGAATAGAAATAAAGATCCTCAAGAATAAGTTTAATATATATCTTACAAATTGGATATGCGTTGGAGGTCTTATAGAACGTTGCCATATAGCTCTTAGGTAGATATTATACCATTTGTGAATAATTTTTTTATTCTTTTCAAGTGATACATGAATATTTTGATATTTTAATTGTTTGTGTTTCATGTCCTTGACATAATATTATTATTTTTATTAAAAGACCTTCTATTTATTTTATAGGACTATAAATAAGATAAAATAAGATAGATTAATAATGATAATATTATAAATATCTTTAGATTAAAAAAATAATATTTTTTAATAAAAATTATTTAAAAAAATCTTAAATTGATATATAACGAAGGCTAATTGTGAATCAAGGTCAAAATCAGACTCTAAGTTACAAAATTGTACTCCTACAACAAATAGAAGGTTCTTTTGTTGATCAAAGAATGGTGTTGGATTGTACACTTAATAAATTTTTTTCAGTGTTGGTTTCAAAATTTTTGAATTTGTAATGATTTTGTGACAGCTATATAAAATCAAGGTTCTATTTAGATGACTTTGGTTGTTGAGAAATAAAATGGGTTTTTATTTTAGAAAATTTTATGAATTTTGTAACAAATCTATAGGTGAAAATTTGTAGATTTGTGAATATAGTTGTATTGGATGTGTATTATGAATTATAGCTTAATTGGATGGTGAGATCAAAGGTTATTAGAATTTTATTAGGCTAGGATCTCAAAAATTGGATTTTGAGGGTCAATAAAGATTTTTGTGATTTTGAACAATTTACTAATTAGATTGGAATGGTCCTTCTTTGAGCTGGTAGTTAAATTAATTTTTAGCATTTTTATAAAATTTTAGAATATATAAATTGTACAAAAATAAGCTATTGATATTAAAAGATTGACAACAAGATTAGAGAAGAAGGACGCTTGATACTTGACCAAATTAGGAGCTTTTTCTTTGAATTTATAAATTCAAATTTCTTCAAATTTTATATGCTTATTTTTAACTAATAGATCAAAAAATATACAAATTTTGAATGAAGATCAATAGTTAATTTAATAATTATTAAAATTTTAAATTTGCTAAAAGATTTAATTAGATTTATATTAAAATTTTATTAGGATTTGAATAAGATTTTATTAGAATTTTATTAAGATTTATTTAAGATTTAAATAAGATTTGAATAAAATTTAATTAAAATTTATTTGAATTATCTAAATTTTTTATTAAAATTAGATAGGATTTGATTAGAATTTACTTAAAATATCTTCATATGAAAGATACAAACTGAAAGAAGATGCATAAATTAGTAAAATCTATGTCAAAGAAATTTTTTATTTATTTATTTTGATTATGACATTTAAATTATACAAGACATAAATATTTAGTATGAAGTTTTAAAAAGAGATTGGGACTCAAAGATGAAAATTAAACTATTAAAAGGCTTATTTGGAGGAATGAAAGTAAAATATGGATGAATGAAGGCAAGGGGTGAAGATCTTCATCTCCATTGGTCAATGGTCATATTCAATAGGCTTTGAGTAGGTTGTCTATGATAAGAACAAGAATTTTGATAACTTTAGAGAAAGCATTCAAAAATCAAAGGCTAGAATTAAAAAGCTTATTTTTTTTACTACAATTTTGGTATAAAAATCAAGAAATTTGTAATTTCAATGAAGGAGGAATAGGCACTTGAAGTTAATGTATACAAATTGTACCTATTGTCACACTTTTGACAATACAAGGAATTGTACAAAAGCTTTTGGAGGTTGGGAGGTGCAGTTAGAGAGGTGATTTTAAAACCTATATTTTATATAGAAGAATTATTATATTTGAAGTTTGAAGAAAATGAGATATTAGAAGTTGAAGACATCAGATTGAATTTTAAGGCAGCAAGTAGATTATTTTATTGGCAATGATGATTTCCACCATATTTTGAGCTTTTAAACAAATTTTTGTCTAAAAATTTCTAAAAAGGTGAATTATTATATTAAAAAGCTATAAATAATTTTTTTTTATAGAATTTAGATACTTAATTTATAAAATATAAAGAATTTAATATATAAATATTTATAAATAAGGATTTGAAGCTATTATTAGGATTTTGGAAATATCTAAAGATCAACAATAAACTAACAATTGAAATTTGTTGTGGTAGTTCTTAAAAATATATCAGTACTTTATATAAAATTTAAATACTTTTGAATAGCTTAATTTAGATATATATACTATTAAAATTTTAAAAAAATCTTTCTTAAGATTACTGAAGGATTTAGTGTATTTTGCTATATTTTAGAATTTCTAAAGTACTTGAGACTTATATACTTAATGTAATTGCCTTTTTAAGGATAATTTTATATAAATTTGGAATTTTTATCTATTTAAATACTTGATTAAGAAATTAGTGATACTCAAAAGCCTAGTGCTTTCTTGATGCAAATTCTCTCTATTCCAATATTGCAATTAATTTAAAGAAGAACATATCATTTTTGAGGATCTTCATCTCTATTCTATCATCTTGAAGGTTATAATAGTTGTAATATCTCATTTGGTAAGTCAACAAATAATAGCTCTTAAACTAAATTTGCTAATTGTTAATTCTCCATCTCTTTGGCACTAAAAAATTTAAAGAAATAACAAACAATAATATAAGATAGAATGAAATCTTTATTGAACCTACTTTATTTTATAATAAATATTTTCTTGACTCTTCATCTTGGTTTTGATGGATGTCATCAATGAAACATATTGACTTTGGTTGATGCATTTGTTAGATTCCTAGATGGCTCTGATGTGCATTCATTAATATCATATCTACACTAATGTATAAGATATTTTAATCAATTTTAAAATTATTGTAAAAATAAAATTTACCTCTTAATTCAAATTATAAGATAGCCTTATAAAAGTATTAGTTGTAATTATTAGTATAAAATAAAGGATGTAATTAATAAGAAAAACTAACAGAACAACCACAAAATAAGTGAAATAAACGGAATCAAGCAAATGTACAATTCAAAACTAGGTCTCAATTTATTTATTATATTTTTATTAAGTAAAAGTAACAAATAAAAATTATATTTTTGAATAGATAATTTTTTTATCTTTCCAATGATATAAAAAATATATAAATCTAAATTACTATAAATAAGTTATGATAGTTCAAAGATAAATGATAAATAATAGAAAAATTAAATAATTTATTTTTATCTCAAGAGTAACTTGCTTAAGAGATTATGAGTTTGAACCTCACCAAGGCTCACAAGTAGTGTATAAAGGTGTTTTAGAAGGGCCACAAGGCCTTAGTCTTATCCTCCTACCTACATCCAAGGTGCCACAATCCATATAGGACTTGTGCACCTCTCTTCCTATAAGGACTATATTAGCTGCTAGTCCTCCTAATTTCTACTAGTAAAATTCATTTTTTTATATTTTTGACTTCACCATGGTGTTTAAAAATATCCAAATAGCCTAAGAACCTTGTATGGCCTTCAAGGCTTGCTCCATTTCTCTATAATGGCTCCCAAGATAATAAAACTTATTTTTACGAAAGTATTCAAAATTATTCTAAAAATTTCTAAATTTTTAAAAATAAATTTTAATTTTTTTTATAATATTTCTAAAATAATAATATCAATTTAAGACTATATTATTCTACCTTGGTGATTTTTTATAATAATAAAATCAATTTAAATCAACTAAAAATCTTATTTTCTACATAAATAATTAAAAAGATATGAGATTTATTTTTCATACTTCTTCTACCTACTAAGTAATATTTATATATTTTTAATAAATGGTACATGGAGATAAAATTCCAATGTAGACATTGGTCTCAATAACTAAATATTAATTCTTATAATTAAGAGAAAATACTAAATCAACTAAGATAATTGCCTCTAAGACTTACTATAATTCTATTTCTTCTCTATTTAAATTATTTTCCTTCATTTAGCATCCTATAAATACATCTTCATTTTATAATTATAATTTTGATATTCTAAATGCATTCTTTTGTCCTAAAATAATTAATAAATTAATTTGATAATTCACAACTGCCTTGAGTTTAAAATCTCTTCTATCTCAAATTCTTCATTATTGTCCACTTTTATAGGATGCAATGGCGTTTGTCTTCTTTTTTATATATCCATTGTCTTATATGACTTGAGTAGTAACATATAGAATATAAAATAGATTTTTATAAATTTTTATAGATGTAATTGATAAGCAATTGAATTGATTTGTTCATAAATTGGAAATGATCCAAACCTATAATAATTCAGTTTGTCACAAGAACAAGTAGTCTTAATATTATGATAAAGTAATCATACCATATTGCCTACATGAATATGAGGTTGTTTCTTGCAATAGACATCTATATTGATTTTTTTTTTGTTCTTGAACATCTTTTAATTGTACCTTCATTATTGCACGTAGCTTTAACAATCAATTTGCCAAATCTTCCATTATAAGATTATTAGCTTTTAAAAAGTCAAAAGTATGAAATTGTGGATGATAACTATAATTAGAAAAAAATAGAATTTATTAAATAGTAATATATATCAAATTATTATAAACAAACTTTATGAATGGCAAAAGAGTTGTCCAATCATCTTAATGATAATTGATGGTATACCTCAAATATTGCTCTAAAACTTGATTTATCCATTCAATTTATTTATTAATTTGAGGATAAAAAGCTAAAGATAATTTTATATCTATTTTTAATATTTTAAAAAAGATTCTCTAAAATCTTGATATAAATTTTGTTCTTCTATCTAATATAATATTTTTTGATAATCTATAATAGCGATATATATTGTTAAAGAAGAGTTTAATTATTTTATCATTGATGATAAATTTTATAGAGAGTATAAAATATGCCATCTTGGTGAAATAATCTACAATCACAAATATAAATTTATATGAACTTAAATTTAGAAGATTCATGATAAAATCTATAGAAACAGAAGATCTGTCAAGGACATATTTATTGTAACCTTCTAGAACATTCTAGAAGGTTCTTAAAACTCTCTAGAACCTTCCACAGCCTTCTAACATCTTTCTAGTTGGTAGAAGTTGCTTGAGAAGCTTTTTAGTTGGTAGAAGTTGCTTGAGAATCTTCCTAGTTGGTGAAAGCTGCTTGAGAAGCTTCCTAGTTGGTGGAAGTTGCTTGAGAAGCTCTCTAATTGGTGGAAGCTATTTAAAAAGCTTCCTAGGTAGGAGTATATATTTGAATCAAGGCTGAAGAGTTCTTTAGTCTCGACAACACATCTCTTGGAGCTCTAGCTCACCTCTCTGGTGTTGTTTCTGTACTCATTTGATTGATCTAATTCATACTAGTTCTTCTTGTACTTCTTGTTTAGACTTCAAGTCTATATTCTGTGTCTGTGACATTAATCCAGTTCCTTCCAGTTCTTCTTGAACTTCTTGTTTAGACTTCAAGTCTATATTTTGTGTTCGTGACAGTTTGTCAAAACTACTCTCATCTTAGATATCAGAGCTAGTTCTTTCTTGTTGGAGTCTGGATTACCCCTCTTTCCAAAGGTACATTAGTCTTTTAGAGGTTGGGGATTACCCTCTTCTAAACTAATATATTTTTCGTTATAATATTGGAGTCTTATTCTTCTTGGAGAGAGTGGATTATCCCTCTTCTTGAAGGTCTTAAGGCGTTTTAGAGGTTGCGGAGTACCCTCTTCTAAACCAATATTTCTTCCTTGTAGAAACAATTACTTCCTTTTTCTTAGAATGGTTGGAGGTCAAGACATTAATATGAGTGAAAGTTTGGAGTCCAAGATGGACGCCATTATAAATGCTCTTGCTACATTATCACAGAGAACTACGGTGATGGAAGGAGTCTTTGTAAGACTTCATAATGATGGAGCATCCGGAATAGTACAATCTGGGCTTTATCAAACTTAAGCTTCTGCACTAGAAGAAATAGCTTTATTTGTGATTCAACGAAAACCATTGCTTCTATAACAAAAGGAGCCTCGAATTAGCCTTCTAGATAAGTTTGATGGCACACGCTCCAAGTTTCAAGGTTTTGTCAATCAAATCAAGTTAATAAAAGCTCTACAATCCAAACATTATCCGACGGAGGAATCACGCATTGGATTGGTTGGAACTTTACTTATGAAACAAGCTCTATTGTGGTTTGCTCCTCTATTTGAAAAAGGATCACCGATTTTGAACAACTTTGAGACATTTTTGGAGGCATTTGCAGAAGCATTTGGCGAGCATGATAAGGCTCGATGGGCTACAACAAAAATTTGATTGCTACGACAAAGGACTCGCTCTGCATCAGTATATGCATCGGATTTCAGGTAATTAGCATACGACATCAACTGGGATGAAGAAGCATTGATGAGTCAATTCTATTGGGATCTAAGAGACGATGTGAAGGATTTGTTGTTATCTCTTCCTGATCCACAAATGCTCAACAAAGCCATCAGCCAAGCTATGAAGTGCGATAACCGCCTATTTCAATGTTTCCAAGACCAATGCTTCAAACAATATACAAGTCATCATGATGCAATTATATTGGCAAGTAGCCTAAATTCACAATCGGAGACAGAGGATATGCAGATTGATGCGATACGTATCAAATCCCTTACTCCAGAAGAAAAGAAGCAGCGTATGAAGAAAGATTTGTACTTTTATTGTGGTGGAGAAGGCCATAGAGCTTGAAACTATTCTAAGAAGCAAAATAGACGCAGCATCAAGAATAGAGGTGCGTTTGTTTAAGAAAACAAGGATGCCCAACCACAATAGGAATCGTGCGCCTGGACAAATCAAAACTAAGTTCCTCTCTTTCTACTCAACCTGCTTGTTTGTTTACAATTCTTTTGTCTTTTGGTCCTAAAAAACTAAAAATCTTAGCCTTGTTAGATTCAAGAGCATCTGCTTGTTTTTTAGACCAAGAATTTTCTAAGCGTCACAAAATTCTCCAAGTACACAAATTCAAACTTGTTCACATAGAAGTAATAGATGGACAATCTTTATTATTTGGTGGTGTCACCCATGAATCAGAACCTATAGAAGTGACATTTAAAGACCATAGTAGTTATATTATTTTCAACATTATTAGCATCCCATCAAATCCTATTATTCTTGGTCTTTCTTGGTTGAAAAAATATAATCCATCCATAGATTAGAGGTTGTGGAAGATATCATTTCCCATAGAACAAGCTGAGGATAAGCCTGGAAGAAGACACCAAATCAAATAATCCTTGTTCATTGGGGCAAGAAAGTTTGTAAGATCGTGCAAGGAAGGCACACCATTGGTCATTTATACGACTGCAACTAATGGAGAGCAAATTTCAACAGCAGATATACCGGAACAATACAAGGATTTTCAAGACATGTTCCAAAAGAAGAATGCTGACATGCTATCGGAGCATCAACTATACGATTGTACCATAGAATTACGAGAAAGAGCACAACCGCTTTTTGACCTAATCTACAACCTATCGCAGACAAAGTTGGCTGAGTTGCAAAAATACATTGACAAGAACCTAGCCAAGAACTTCATTTATCATTCAAAGTTGCCAATTGAGGCACCAATCTTATTTGTGAAGAAGAAGGATGGCTCACTACGGATGTGTGTGGATTATCCAGGTCTCAACAAGGTGACAAAGAAGAATCACTATCCATTACCTTTGATCTCTATTCTTTTAGAACAACTTGGACGTGCAAAGATCTTTACAAAGATTGATCTAAGGAGAGCTTACAATCTTGTGCGAATCAAAAAAGGAAACAAATAGAAGACAACTTTACGTACATTGTATGGTCATTTTGACTATAAAATTATGCCATTTAGTCTTATCAATGCTCTGATGGTCTTTAAAGACATGATGAATGATATTTTTTAAGAATATCTAGATGACTTTATTGTCATCTATCTAGATAATATCTTGAAGTTTTCTGAGAATAAAGAAGAGCATAAGAAGCATATTTGTTTGGTACTCAAAAAACTATGTGAGCAAGGACTCTACATCAAGTAAGTAAAGTACTTATTTCACTAAATTGAGATGGAGTTTTTAGGGTTCGTTGCGACTATAGAAGGCTTGAAGATGGATTCCAAGAAGGTGGAAGCAATTGTGTCCTGAGAAGTTTTAAAGACGATTAGAGACGTATAATATTTTTTCAGCTTTACTAACTTCTATCGGATCTTCATCAAGAATTATTCTCAAATTGCTGCTTCACTCACTCGATTAACATGTAAAGATAAGCTCGAATGGAGACCTCCAGCGGAAAAAAACATTTCAAAATTTTAAAACCGCATTTACTATGGCTCTAATCTTGGTACATCCAAAATTTACAAAGGCTTTTTATTTGGAAATCAATGCTTCGGATTTTGCTTTGAGAGCTGTACTTTTGCAGATAGGCATCGATAATAAGCTTCATCCGATTGTATTCTATTCACGGAAGTTTTCTGTGGCTGAGATCAATTACGAGATTCATGATAAGGAACTCCTTGCTATAAAGGATTCTTTCCAAGAGTAGTGTCACTTCCTCGAAGGAGCTGTGCATCCGGTGACCGTATATACGGATCACAAGAATCTATAGTACTTTATGTCGGCTTGGGTTCTAAACCATCGTCAAGCTCGATGGAATATGTTACTATCTAGATTTGACTTCGTTATTAATTATCGGCCTAAAAAGTAGCAAGGACTATCCGATACTTTATCAAGATGATCATATCTTGCACTGAAGGTTGGAGAAGCAGCGCTTGATCAACAATGTACAACATTATTAAAGCTAGAGCAATTCAAAATTTGTGTTGCTATTGTGTCAATTAATGCCGACTTTCTCAACCAGATACATGTTACGACCATTGAAGATTCAATAGCCCTTGATATCAAGCAGCATATCAATGATGACAAGTTCAAGGTTGAAAGAAATCTCTTATACTTTGAGGAGTGGTTGTATATTCCAAAAAGGCCAGCACGACTCTGAGTCCTTCAATCTCATCATGACTTTCCAACTGCGGGACATTTTGGATTCAACAAGACCTTGGAACTCATTTCTCAAGATTTCTGGTGGCCCCAAATGTGAAAAGATGTGAAAGATTTTGTCCTCTCTTGTGACATTTGTTCAAGATCCAAGAACCCTCAAGATCGCCCTTATGGACTTTTACAGCCATTGCCCATTCCGTGTCGTCCATGGTCTTCAGTTTCCATGGACTTTATTACAGATCTGCCGCCATCGAATTCATTTGACAACATCTTTGTTGTAGTGGATCGACTTACAAAGATGGCACATTTTATCCCTTGTAAGAAGACATCGTCAAGCGAAGATACAGAAGGCTCTTCTTATAATGTCCTATTGATATCATGGTCGCAGATGATATTATGTTGGATCGAGACGATTTAATATCAAAGGATTTGGAGATCTTTTTTTAAGATATTGAAGGTCGACATCAAGCTTTCTTTGGCATTCCATCCTCAAATTGACTGCCAAACGGAACGGGTGAATCGAGTTTTGGATAGTTTTTACGATGTAGTATCAATTATCAGCAAGATGATTCGACTGCATATCTACCGCTAGCCGAGTTTGCATATAACACCTTTCATGGATCAACTTAGAAAACACCATTCTTTTCCAACTATGGGTACCATCTAAAGCTTGATCTATTGATTCCGCCAGCGAATAACAACCCAGCAACTGAAGGATTGGTGCAGCAGCTATCGGAGCTTTAAACCACATTGAAGCTTCAATTGCAAATTGCCCAAGAGTCTTACAAAGCATCCGCGGATAAATTTCGGAATCAGGCACCTAATTTCAAGATTGGAGATAAAATATGGTTGCTTCGACGGAACATCAAGACCAAGCGGCTATGTGATAAGTTTGACTATCGAAGATTGGGACCATTTGTTATCCAGAAGCAAATCAATCCTATGGCGTACTGCTTAGAGTTACCAGCTGCTATGAAGGTACACCCTATCTTTCATGTTTCTCTGTTAGAGCCTTATCGGGAATCGTCTTTTCTTGGAAGAGTGCAATGTCCGCCACCTAATATAGAAATTGAAAACAACAAAGAATATGAGGTGGAAAAGATACTAGATTCACGGCGAAGATGGAATAAATTAGAATACTTTGTGCATTGGAGTGGCTACGATATTAATGAAAGAACATGGGAACCGACCAAAAATCTTGCCAATGCATCTCAAAAGGTACGGAAATTCCATCAACGATATCTTAATAAATCAAAAGTTGGTCATTAACGAAGCATGAAGATGAAACCTTCTCTGGAGAAATGAATAGAAAAAGGATCCAGGTCTCATCAAAACATAACTTGTTATATTTTATAGTATCAAGATATCTAATATCAAGGTATATTTAGATATGGCTAGTGAGAATGTAGATACTGTATTAGTGGTACCATCTCAACGGAGTAGCTCACAACGTCGACCTCGAGATGAAGAATTAGAAGAGCCAAGAAGACGTTGAAGAATATCAAGCAGTAGGTCACTGGTAATTGTCTTTAAAGTTGAACCAGCTCATGCAAGTAGTGGCAAAGTGATATTTTCAGGTCATTTTCACAATAAAGATACAGAAGTTCAGGCATGGTCTCAAGTGGAAGGTGTTGGTCATTATCGGTAGCTACAAGGGCCCATGAATCATCTGCCTCGTGAACGACAACTGGAGTATATTGTTGAGACTATGCGATAAATTTTTGATTTCTTACGTTTGTGAGTATACATCTCAAATGGCTTCTCGGAGACCTCGAAGCTAGAGGAGGAGGTGATGTCAAGGATATACTTGTTAGAACCTTCTAAAATATTTTAGAAGGATCTTAGAACTCTCCAAGACCTTCTAGCATCTTCCAAGTTGGTAGAAAAGCTTTCTAGTTGATAGAAGCTACTTAAGAAGCTTCTTAGTTAGTAGAAGTTCTTTGAGAAGCTCCCTAGTTGGTGGAAGTTGCTTGAGAAGCTTCCTAATTGGTGGAAGTTGCTTGAAAAGCTCCCTAGTTGGTGGAAGCTGCTTGAGAAGCTTCTTAGATAGGAGTATATATTGGAGTCGAGGCTGAAAAGTTCTTCAGTCTCGACAACACATCTCTTGGAGCTCTAGCTGACCTCTCTGGTGTTGTTTCTATACTCATTTGATTAATCCAGTTCCTGCGAGTTCTTCTTGAACTTCTTGTTTAGACTTCAAGTCTATATTCTGTGTCCATGACATTAATCCAATTCCTGCCAATTCTTCTTGAACTTCTTGTTTAGACTTGAAGTCTATATTTTGTGTCCGTGATATTAATCTAATTCCTGCCAGTTCTTCTTGAACTTCTTGTTTAGACTTCAAGTCTATATTTTGTGTCCGTGACATCCTTACATGGGATGTTTCAATAACAAAGGTACTAGCTGAAGGCCATAGGCGATTTCTTTAAGGACCAGTAGAACCTATTTCTTAAGAACAAAAAATAAAATACATAGTTTTATTAATACAGCGTTGTCGTATTGTAATTCTTTATAGTATATAAAAATTAGTTAAAATATATAAAATGCTTATAAGTTTTAATATGTGCTAGAATAGTTAGTAAAGTATTTAAAAGAATTGTTATAAAAAACTTTATTTTGGATTTTTTTTACTTAGTTTGATTATGGGATTTAAATTATATAGAACCTAAATATTTAGTATGAAGCTTTGAAAGAAGATTGGGGCTTAAAGATGAGCAATTAAATTACTAAGAGGCTTATTTGGAAGGATGAAGACAAAGAATGAATGAATGAAGACAATGGGTGAAGTTCTTTGTTCCTATTGGTCCATGGTCATACCCAATAGGTTTTGAAGAGGCTACCCATGAGGAGAATAAGGGTTTTGGTGACTTCAAGGAGGTCATTCAAAAATTAGAAAATAGGGTTAGAAAGCTTATTTTTTAGGCTAGAATTTTGGTATAAAATTGAAAGACTTGGAGTTTTTATGAGGGAGGAGTAGGCACTTGAAGTTAGGGTATACAAATTATACATACTGTCATTCTTTTGAGGATTGGAAGAGTTCTAAAAGAGCTTTTGGAGATCAAAAGATGCAGCTAGAGAGATGATTTTAAGCTCTACACTTAATGTAGAAAAATTACTATATTTGGAGTTTTAAAAAAAGAGATATTGGGAGTCAAAGATAGTAGATCAAATTCCAAGGCAGTAAGTAGACCATTTTGTTGATAGTGATGGGATTTATCATATCTTTAGCTTCTAGACAAATTTTTATTTCAAAATTTTCAAAAAAGTGTATTATTATGCTAAGAAGCTATTTATGATATTGTCATAATACTTGGACTTTTAGATTGTGAGATATGAAGAATTTAATATATAGGTGTTTGTAAACAAGGATTTAAAGCTACTACTAGGATTTTGGCGATATCTAAAAATTGGTAAAGAATCGATGGTTGAAATTTGTGGTGATGGTTTTAAAAAATACATCAGTACTTTATTTAAATTTGGAGTGAACTTGGACGGTTGGATTAAAAGTTATAGAGTTTTGAAGTTTGGAAAAAATTCCCTTCATACGTGGAAATGAGGGTTTAGAACATTTTGTTATGTTTTGAATGGTTTGATGAAATAAGACTTGTGTATTAGGTGTAATAGCCCTATGAAGGAGGCTTTATATAAATTTGGAGGTTTTTATTATATTTGGATCTTAATTGAGTAATTAGTGGCAGCCAAAAGCCCATCGCTTTCTTGAGGCAAATTCTTTCTATCACGACAGTGTTGTCATGATGTAATGTGATTATTAGGTAAAAGAGTGTGAAAATAGTATATTATAAAAGATCTTAGCTCAAAATATAATAGAAAATTATCTTAGAAAAATAGATTATAGTAAAAAGAGAATAAAACTAATAGGTGTTAATGTTGCCGTTTTTACAAATGAGCTTCTATTTATTTTGTAGGACCATAAGTAAAGCAAAACAAAGTAGATTAGAAAATAAAATGATATAGAAATATATAGGAGGAAGTTAAGAATAAGTTTCAAAAAAATTTATTACAAAAATCTCAAAATAGATATCCGAGAAGGACCGGTTATGAGCCGGGGTTGAAATCAGATCCCAAGGCACAAAACCACGTGCCTACGACGGATCGAGGGACTTTTTGTAGATCAATAGGTGGGATTAGAGAGCAAACTAGAGGATCTTTCTTTAAGCATTAGTTAAGAGTAATTTGAGGTAGTAATGACTTTGTAATGGCTTTGCAAAATCAAGGTTGATTTTGGTGACTCTGATTTTGTGAAATATATTGGGGTTATTATTTTTGAGCATTTTGTAAGATTAGTTATAGATCTATAAGTGATATTTTGTGGATTAGTGCATACAGTAGTGCTTGTAGGGTGCTGTAAATTTGAGCTGAATCTAATAATTTAATTATATGTAATTGAGATTTAAGTGGGTTAAGATCATGAGAATTAAGCTTTGAGGGTCAGTTGGGGTTTTTGAGATCTTGAGCAATTTGCTAGTTGGATTGGAGTGAAATTTGTATGTGTGGATAGTAGACTTGTTTTTCTATACATATGAGAGATTTGAGACTGATTGAATGGTAAAGAAGGGAGAAATTAGCACTAGAAGATCAGCATCAAGATTGGAGAAGGAGGCCGGCCAACACCTAAGGAGTGTTTAGGATTTTTCTTCCATTTGATAAGTTTGATTTCCTTCAAATTTGTTGTGCTTGTTGTTGACTAAGAGATTAAAAGGTATACAAAGTTTTAAATAAGATCAATGGTGTAATTGACAAATATTAAGGTTCTAATTTTTCCTAGGATTGATTTGAATTGATTAGAATTTGATTTAAGATTTGATTAGGATTTGGTTTAGGATTTAGGGTTTAGGATTTGAATACGATTTGGATAGGATTTAGGATTTAGGATTTAAGATTTGTTTAAGATTTGAATAGGGTTTGCTAGGATTTGACCAGAATTAATTAGGATTTAGTTAAGATTTGTTTTAGAATTTGTTAAGATTTAACCTGGATTGATTAGGGTTGTTTTAGGATTTGTTAGGATTTAACTAGGATTGACTAGGGTTTGTTTTAGGATTTACTAGGATTTGATCAATTTTAACTAAAGTTTAGTTAGAATTTATTTTAGAGTTTTTTAAGGTTTAATCAAGATTGAATAGGGTTTATTTAGGATTTGTTTTAGGATTTATTAGGATTTGACTAAGATTGATTAGGATTTAATTACGGTTTTTTTTAGGATTTGTTAGAGTTTGAATAGGATTTGCTAGAATTTGATCAAGGTTGATTATGATTTAATTAGGATTTATTTTAGGATTTGTTAGGATTTGATCAAAGTTGACTAGGATTTAGTTAGGATTTGTTAAGGTTTGAATAGAATTTGCTAGGATTTGACCAGGATTCACTAGGATTTAGTTAGAATTTATTTTAGGATTTATTAAGATTTGACCAAAATTGACTAGGATTTAGTTAGGATTTGTTAGAATTTGACTAGGATTGACTAGGATTTAGTTAAGATTTGTTTTAGGATTTGTTAAAATTTGACTAGGATTGACTAGGATTTAATTAGGATTTGTTTTAGGATTTGTTTGGATTTGATCAGGATTGATTAGGATTTAATTAAAGTTTAATTAATGACTATTTAGAGATTAATTAGAGAGATTAAGATTAGTTATTATTGCATATTTTCTTTTTATCTTCTATAGCCAGGTGCCTGGAGCATTTTCAAGCATAACTTCACAACATATGATAGCGTATTCTTGATTTCTTACATATGTAGTAAATTCAAACTCTTCTTGAAACTTGTCGCTAAAGAAGGAGGTGATATTAGAGACATATACTTTGAAGGTTTACAAAAGCTTTTAGAATATTCTAGAAGCTTTTTGAGTTAGTGAAAGTCGATTGAAAAGCTTCGTAATTGGTGAAAATCAGTTGAGAAGTTTTTTAATTAGTGGAAAGAGTTTAAGAAGCTTCTCAATTGATAGAAGCTGCTCAAGAAACTTCTTAGTTTGATAGAAGCTACTCAAAAAGCATCTTAGACAAGAATATATATAGGGATTAAGGTTGAAGAGTTCTTTAGTCTCAACAATGCATTTCTTGAAATTCTAGCTCATCTTTCTTGGTGTTGTTCATGTATACATTTGATTAATTCAAATTCTTATTGGTTTCTTCTAGAAACCTTGTCTTAATTCAAGTCTCTCTATTTTGTATTTTTGTGTCCTTGATAATTGAAATCCTAATCAAATCTTAAATAAATCCTAACAAATCCTAACTGAATTTTAATAAAATTCTAACAAATTCTATAACAGATTGAAATTTCAATAATTAATGATTGAGTAGTTGATTTTGATTCAAAATTTGTATAACTTTCAATAACTAAGTTGGCAAGAAATATAAATTTTTTGAAGAAGATCTAATTCATTAAATAGAAGATAAATCAAAAATTCTACTTGGATGTAGACTGGCCTCCTTCTTCAATGTTTATGCCAATCTCTCGATACTGATATCTCTTTCTTGCACCATTCAATATTAACACTTTTTAATTTTTATTACCTTCTTGTCTATTATTTATATTTCTAAGATAATTTATTAAAATATTCACTTGGATTCTTCCATAATATAATCATTTTTTTTTCTTTTATTTAATGGTTATATTATTATATGATAATACTTTTTATAATATTTAATATAGCTATGTGTTACAATGTCAAAGTTTAGTCAAGAAGATATTATTTATTTCCCTTGCTTTTTTTTATATATATATTCAACTAGATTAATAGACTCTCTCTTAAAAACTCTCTTGAAGCTCTCTCAATCTCGTTACTAAATCTTTTTTTTAAAACTTTCTTTTATTATCAACACATTGTTAATATATTATTAACATGTTATCAATACATTGTTGTTATGGATACAAGAATACATAAAAAAAGAATTGAACCAGAAAGAAATTTTAAGAAGAAATCAACAAGAACTTAAATTATTTAGATGAGTACACAAATAACACTAAGAAGGATGAGTTAGAATTTCAAGAAATATATTGTCAAGACTAAAGAACTTTTCAGCTTGGATTCCAATATACATTCTTCTCTAAGAAGCTTTTTGAGTAGCTTCTATCAAACTAGGAAGCTTTTCGAGCAGCTTCTACCAACTTGGAAGCTTCTAAAGCTCTTTCTACTAACTTGGTAGCTTTTCAAATTCCTTCCACTAATTAAGAAGCTTCTCAAGCTATTTTTATTAATTAAAAAATTTATAAAATATTCTAGAAGGTTTTGTGAACTTCTAAAGTCTATGTCTTTGACATTGCCTCGTTTTCTAGTGATGAGTTTCAAGAGAAGCTTATTCCTTTGAAAATCTTCCTATATATATAGAAAGTCAAGAATACAATATACGAATGAAGCTATATATTTTATTTTTTATTTTTGGATAATAGGATCTATTGGTCCTCAAAGAAATTGCCTACAGTTTTGAGCTAGTATCTCTATTGTTGAAACATCCCATTTAAAGATTTAATCTTCATAATGGCCTTCAAAACATCCTCCAAATAAGATTTCAAGCTTAAGAGGATTCACCTTTCTAAGCTCAAGAAATATCATTAAAGCTCAAGTATTGGAATTAAGATGTATATGGTTGGATCTTGATCCTAATAGTTCCAACCATGGTCATACTTGGTCCTGTCGTAGTAAAAAAAAAATAACAAAAACTTCAAATTTATATAAAATTCTTTCTCAAAGGACTATTACACCCAATATATAAGACTTATTTTTATAAAACACTCAAAATATAACAAAATACTCTTAACCCTCATTTATCCGTAGGAAATGGGATTCTTTTTAAATTTTAATAATCTATAACTCGTAATCTAACTATCTAAATGTACTCAAAATTTACATGAAATACTAATATATCTTTAATAATTTATACAATAAATTTTAATTGTTGATTCATTTTCAATCTTTAGATATTACAAAAATCCTAATAATAGCTTCAAATCCTTGTTTATAAATATTTATGTACTAAATTCTTTATATTGTAAAAATTAAATGTCCAAATTCTATAAAACTTTGATGTGTAACTTTTTAGCACAAAGATTTATCTTTGTAAAAATTTGTAGACAAAAATTCGTTTGAAAGCTTAAGATATGGCAAAAACCATCACTATCAATAAAACAGCCTATTTACTACCTTGGAATTCAATATGCTGTGTTTGATTCCTAATATTTTTTTCTTTAGAACTCTAAATGTAATAATTCTTCTACCTTAGGTGTAGATCTTGAAATCACCTCTCTAATTGTCCCTCTTGATTTCCAAAAGCTCCCATAAAACTCTTCAAATCCTCAAAAGAGTGATAGTAGATACTATTTATATATTTTAATTTTAAGCGCCTACTTCTGCTTCATAAAAACTCCAAATCTCTCAATTTTTATACCAAAATTGTAGTACAAAAAATAAGCTTTCTAACCCTAGTATCTGATTTTCAAATGCCTCCTTTGAAGTTGCTGAAATCCTTCTTTTGCTTGCGGGCAACCTCCTCAAAGCCTATTGGACATGACCATTGACCAATAGGAATGAAGGACTTCATCCCTTGTCTTTATTTATTCACAATTTGTCTTCATCCAAATAGGCCTATTAGTGGTTTAATTCTTCTTCTTTGGACCCCAATTGTGTCTTAAGGCTTTATACTAAATATTTAGGTCCTATATAATTTAAATGCTATAATCAAACTAAGTAAAAAAAATTAAAATAAAGTTTCTTATACCAGTTCTAAATACTTTACTAACTATTCTAATACATATTAGAACCTATGAACATATTATATATTTTAGTTAATTTTTACATACTATAAGCAATTATAATACGATAGTGCTAAAATATATTATCTTTACTTTATTCAATTGAAGGTTGTGAAAATTGCACTTGTTTATTTGAAGCTTATATAGAAAGTGAATCTTCTATATCTTGTTTTTTCAAGTCTTGAAGATTTGACACAGTGACCAATTTGTTTCTATAATTCTATTCTATTTTAGAGTACACAATTGCATATTGATGAAGGCTTTGATTTGATTCTCTCTCTCTTATAGGTATTCCTTGAATTCAATGTTTACCAAGAAGTTATCATCAAATATATTGTCGTATTATATGTTGTCATATTTGGAAATGCATCAAGTACTTGATTATAGAAAGTGAAGTTGCGGTTTATAAATATTCAAGAATCTTTAATAGGTTTTATCCATATAAGAAGAATATGATTCAAATTTTAATATAATATTACTTAAGTCAATACAAAGTGCTTAAAAACACTCTTTTTGATAACTTCAACTATATATAAAATCCAATTGCTTTGTTACTTGTTACAATTAAATAACTAAGATTTTCTTTGTAAGTCCTAATCCTAATTATTATACTTTAATAAACTATAATTATTAATTTGATTATCAATTTAGTATGAAATTTTGCACATAAATGTAAATATAAGTCTTCTATATGCTCAAAAAGTTTTAATCTAATCCAACTTACAGATTGTAGAAAATCAACCAAAATCCGCATTGATGTCACTTAGCCACCAAGTTGAAAGTTGATGTAGATATTCCAGCAGTAATTTCTCCTTCTCCAATTTTTAACTTCAATTAAAAATTGGTATGTAGCTTAAACTTCAAATCTTCTAACTTTGTGCCAAATTTCACCTTGATTTGACAAATAGATCTTTAAATATCACAGAAATCCTAAACAACTCTAAACTACCAATTTTTGATACCTCCTTGTACTAAAGATCAAATAAATCTTGATTGCACTATTAGATTATTACAAATTTTAATTTTGTCTTAGTGCACTCAATTATCCACATATTATCAAATTTTCACATATAGATGTCACTCCAATTGCACACAATAGCTAAGAGTGTTGGTCCTAACTTCATTACATAAAAACCTAATCTTCAATACAAACCTTGACTTTTGAATAATAATTGCTAAATCCTTCCAAATCTTATAGAAAAAATTCTAATACTTTTGAAATAAGCTTAAAGCTTGCTCTCTAATCCTAATTATTGATCTTTGAATGATTCCATACTTAGCCCTTGGTAGCCATTTTTAAGGCTGGAGGTCTTATTTCAATCTTGTCCCATACACAATCAACCCCCGAGTATCAATCCAACCTATTCTAAGGATTTTTAAGCTTGATCCTATCTTCAATTCAATCCTAATATCAACCATACTAATTATTTACATCTTCTATTCTATTTTTATTAACTTATGGCTTTTTAAAAGCAATGAAAGAGTTTCTATAACCTAGAATAAAAATTTAATAAATAACTTTTATCTATTAGCTATTAAAATAAAAAAGTAACCTAAGAGGCTTTCATAAAATCTTTTTTTAAATATCTTAAATTCCTATTGAACCAAGATAATTGAATATTAAATAAAAATCATTCTTATTCATATTTTTTACTACATAAATATTTTACAATACGACAATGTTTGAAATTGTGGGAATAGAATTGATATAATAGTGGAGCAAAGATATAATTGCTTTGACTTCAATAAAATTTCATATTATTGATCAAACACTACCTCTCTTATGCTTAATATAAGATTTGATCTTTTTGATAGTGCATCAAATAATCCTTGTTGCTTTCCAAATCAATAAGTGATAACAAAGTTAAATTAAAATAATGATATATTTCAACAAGCTTGATAACAATTAAGAATCTGAGCTGATATAAACTATTTCAAATTCTTCTAATTTATATAAATGTTCACATAATACATTGCTCCTTCAAAAAAATGACGCCATTCTTGAAAAGAATGCATAATAACTAGAAGTTCTTTATTAAGGATTTTAAAATTAATTTTGATAGCAAAATATTTTCAAAAATAAAATATAACACAATGGAGTTTATTGTCTATATCCATTTGTAAAAATACGGCCTTTAATACAAAATCCAAAATATTAATCTCTATGTAGAGTTTCTTTTGTAAAATCTGGATGTATCAAGATTCGAGCTATGGTGAATGCTATCTTGAGATCTTGAAAAGCCTTTCCCATTAGAAGTTGCTATTCCAACTTGTCTTTACATGTTAATTGAATAAGAAGGGTGGTAATTTAAGAGTAATTTTTGATAAAGATTCAATGAAAGTTGGAAAATTCAAGAGAACATTGTATGTCTTTTATAGTCTTTAAGATAGCCTATTATATAACTACCTCTACCTTCTTAGGATCCATCATTAAATCCTCAATAGATACAATGTATCTCAAAAATTCCATCTTTAATTGATAAAATATATATTTCTCTAGCTCAGCATACAAACATATATCTTATAGCTTTTATAATATCAATTTTATATGCTCTTCATATTTCTTTAGATTTTTTGAATAGATTAGAATATCATCAAGATAGATCACTACAAACTTATCTAGATGCTCTCAAAATATGTCATTCATTAAATATTGAAAGATAGTAGATGTATTTGTTAATCCAAAGGATATGATATTATATTCAAAATGTCTATACCTTATCCAAAATATAGTCTTATATTTGTCTCTCTCTTTGATCCATATCAAATTGTATGCTCTACAAAGATCTATTTTAATATAGATCTTTCTTTTGCCAAATTATTCCAAAAGTCTTAAAATTAATGATAGTAGATAATAATTCTTTATTATTATCTTATTTAATCTCTACTAATCAATACACATATACAAAGAACCATCTTTTTTCTTCACAAAGAATATAGGTGTACTTATTCAAGACTTTGAATGCTTGATAAAATTCTTTGCAAGGTTTTTATCAATATAATCCTTTAGCATCAAATACTCATTTTGAGAAAGGTTATAAATTGGGCCAAAAGATGGTTATATTTCTTCTTAAAGATCTATAGCATAATCGTATGATTGGTGCTCTAATAATATATCAATATTTTTTTTTTGAAAAACATCTTAAAATTTGCTATATTACTTTGGAATAGTTGTCAATGTAGTCACATCTTTTTTATTTGGAGTTGCATAAATAACAAATGGTGTACCTTCTTTAGTTGATTTTATAAAGGCCCTTACTCCAACAAATAAAGGCTTACCAACTTGTAACTTTTTATAAAATTTTATTATAAGGATTTTTATTAGAAATGTCATTTTTTGCAACTTTCAATCTATAGATGGATTATGCTTTTCCAATCAAGAAAGTCCAAGAATAACAAGATTTGAAAAAGTTCTAATAATATTGAACACAATTTGATTGTTATAGTTTTCAAATGATACTTCTATAGGTATTATTTCATAGGTGATACTACCAAAGGATAAAGATCATCCATCTATTATTTCTACATGAACAAGTTTGGATTTTTGTACAAGAGAAATTTTATGAAGCTTAGCAAGTGCCTCATTTAAGAAATAAGTGGACACTCCTAAATCCAATAAGATAATTGTTTGAAGCTTTTAAAGGCCAAAATATAAAAGAATTGTAAAATAATGAGCAGATTAAACAGAAAGAGAGGAATCTTAATAATTTTCCAATGTTGAATTGTTTATCCATATAATTCCTACTGTAGCTAAACAACTTTGTTTTTCTAAATGATTATATTCTTAATTTTGGTAATGTATCAATTTTTTTTTTTTGAAAAATTGTAAGCCTTGTAGTCTTTCTTACCATAATACAAATATAAATCTTCTTCCATTTGATGTTTTTTTTCTTATAAACTAAGAAGTTTAAAACGTACTACATCAAGTTGCATATCTTCTACTTTTGAATGTAAATTCAAATTGCTTACTAATGTATCAAAAATGTGTCAGATTGTATATTGTCTTTGCTGAAGCCCATGAATATTGATCTTGACAACGTTGAAATAGTCAATTATCACATTTCACAACTTAATTGATGGCTTCATTAAGCGATTGTGGATCCAAAAGCAATAATAACAAATCCTTTACATTATCTCTTAATCTCCAATAGAATTGACTCATCAAGGCTTTTTTATATCAATTGATGTTGCATGTTAATTGCCTAAAATTGGATACATAAACTATTATAAAATACATCCCTTATAATAATGCTTAAATCTTAATTATTATCCAACAAGATTTATCATGTTTTTCAAATGCTTTTGCAAATGCTCCTATGAAAGCTTCAAAGTTGTTTAAAATTAGTGATCTATTGTCGAATAAGAGAACAAACCATGATAATGCTTGCCTTGTAAGCAAGGTGCCAATTAATCCAAGCTTTGATTCTTTTGTCAGATAAGTATCAAATTGTAGAACTGTTATTAATTGAATTTGGTTGATAAACCCCCAAAACTTTAGATATGTACCATTATATTTCTTTGGAAGACTAACTCAAGGCTCCTTATGTTCCTGAATATATAGATTATTTTGGCACAACATAGATAGTAGTGCATCTTTAACTGTAGAAGTTAGATATGGATGCAATCTAGGTTGTAATATACAAAGTGTTGCATCATTATGAAGTTTTACAATAATCCCTTTAATTTTTGCAATCTTAGTAGATAAAGTAATAAAAGAACTTATAATAATATCTAATTTAGATTCAAAAGATTTGATTATACTAATGTCTTGACCTCTAGCTATTCTAAGAAAAAAAAAAAGAATCTATAAAAAGATAATATGAATTCAAAAGAGGATAATCTGCAACTTCTAAAATGCCTTAAGACCTTCAAAGAGATGGGTGATCTATTTTCTTATAAGAATAATAAAGTTTTAATATTATGATGAAAGAAATATCAATTTAAAAGAAGGTAATTCACAACCTTTAAAGTATTAGTATACCTTTAAAAAAAGGTTCAATCTACTTTTTAACAAGAAGGATCCAACTTTGATATTTAAGATGAAAATAGTCTCAATAAACTATCAAGGATATAAAATTACAAAACAAGAGACTATAAATTGGAAAGGGGATTCAAAAAGAAACCAACAAGAATTTGATTTATGTAGATGAATATACAAACAATACCAAGAAAGGTGCGTTATCACCTTTTAGAATTCTAAAAGATGCATTATCAAGACTAAACAACTCTTCAACCTCGACTCTAGTATATACTTCTATTTAAAAAGCTTTTTGAACAGCTTCTATTAAATTAGGAAGCTTCTTAAGCAGATTCTATCAACTTAGAAGCTTCTCAAGCTTCTTTATTAACTTGGAAGATTCTTGAGCTCCTTCTACTAACTACAAAGCTTCTTGAGCTACTTCCACCAACTAGGAAGCTTTTTAAGCAACTTTCATTAATTAAAAAATCTCTTAAATATTTTAGAAGGTTCTATGAACTTCTAAAGAATAGGTTTCTAATACCTTGGCCTTGACCATTGTCATATTACATATTATTTTATTTACAAATGCACCGGGCACTTGGCTGTAGAAGATGAAGTTGTCATTTATAAGTATGCAAGAAATCCTAATAGATTTTACACATATAAGAAGAATGCAATTCGAATTTCAATTCAAAAGTACTTAAAGCCAATACAAAGTACTCAAAAATATTTTTATTCATAACTTCAATTATATACAAATTCCAATTGCCTTGTAACTTTCATAATTGGATAACTTTTATTTTTCTTTGCAAGTTCTAATTCTAGTTAGTAAATTTTAGCTAATTATAATTCTTAATTTGACCATCTATTTAATATAAAATTTTGAATATAAATGCTATTATAAGTCTTCTACATGCTTAAAAAATTTTAGCCCAATCCAATTTATAAATTGTGAATAAATGTCCAAAACCAGCAGTAATATCACTAGACTGCCAACTTGAAAGTTGATGTATATGTTCTAATAGTGATTTTTTCTTCTCCATTTGTTAACTTCAATTCAAAATTGATGCATAGTTTGATCTCTAAGTTTTTTAATACTATGCCAAATTTCACCTTGTTTTGTCTTATAGATCTTTAGATATCATAAAAATCCTAAACAATCTCAAACTATCAACTTTTAATACCTCTTCATATTAATGATCAAATATCTCCCAACTACATTATTAGATTATTATAAAATTTTATACACTTATAGCACATCTAATCAATCACATATTATCAATTCTTTTAATTATATATGTATTACCAATTGCACAAATTAGTCAAGAGTGATAGCTCTAATTTTATTCTATAAAATCCAAATCACCAATATAAATCCTAATTTTGAACAATAATTATAAAATTATCCCAAAAACTATGAAAATAAGTCTTAAGCCTTTGGAAAAAACTTAAAGCTAGCTTTTAAATTCTAGTTACTTATCTCCAAATGACTCCATACTTTGCCCTTGGTAGCCGTTTCAGTTGCTAAAGGTTTGATTTTGAACATATCCCACAAATAGTCGATCTTTGGTATCAATTTTATCTATTTTAGGGATTTTTAAGCCCAACCTTATCTTTAATTTAATCTTAATATCAACCATACTAATTATTTATCTCATCTATTATATTTTTATTAATTTATAGTTTTTTTAAGATAATAAAAGAATTTCTACAACCTAGAAGGAAAAATTAATATCTAATTCATATCTATTAGCTATTAAGATAAAAAAATAATTTAAAATATTTTTATAAAAGCTTTCTTAAGTATCTTGAATTTATATTGAATTAAGATAATTGAATATTAATTTAAAAATCATTCTTATTTATATTTTCACTATATAAACGTATTACAATACAACATCTAGCTCCTCTGAAGCTACACATCCTCTGATATGTGCCAAATGAACCATATGTTATAGTTGGTATTACACCATCTCTTTATTTTCTACATCAAATTCTTTATCATTATTTTCACTATCCATTTTAGTATGTTTATATTCTTCAAAATCATTATATCTTCAACATAATCTTTTACATTGATTTTTCCATCTTGTCTTTTGAAAATCTTTACTTGCTTCCCAGCAATAGGTATTTTCAACCTTGTACCATCCAACTCCTTCTATGAATATGTGGCATTGTCATGGATTATTACTAGTACATACGGTGTCGTGTTGTGGTTCGGCTACTATGTAAAAAAATTGTACATGTATATTTAATGTACAATTTACTACTTAACTAAATAAAAGTCATATCAGTGGATTTTATTGGTTATAGGATGTCATTAGGTTGCTAGTTTAGAAAGGATCTATTAAAAAGATTATTATTAAGGTTTATACAACCTTATTTTTTTTTTTTGTAGTGACTTTTGAAGTTAATTTTATATTGATAGTAACTTATATATATCTTAAGTCACCTATGTTAGACATTGGTGATCCTTAAGATCTTATTTACTTCTTTTATTTGATGCTTAAAGCACCAAGTATGTAAATCTTATAAGAAGAAAGGTTAGAAAAGGAATTTTAGTATAAAAAAGGATAGTTTGGCCATCCATGTAGATGAATAGAGGTAGATGATAGAAATCTCTATTCTAATTGGCCAAAAATCATGCCCAATGGGCTTTAAGGAGGCTGCCCGAGGGTTTATTAGGAGTTAGGGTTTGTTTTTGGGAAAAGAGTTGAACATTTGAGGCTAGGATCATAAGGTTTAGGTTTTTGGATCTGGTTTAGGTGCAAATTTTGTGTGATTTGCACTTTTTATGAAGAAGTTATAGGCGCCCAAAGTTAAGGTATTGATTTTGGACCTACTGTCACTCTTTTGGGTATAACTCGTGCATACACAGAGAAATTGAGGATCGGCGACTAGGGTTGAAGAAAGCACTTTCACGGCTACACTTTTTACTTATGGCTCAATAAAATCCAAGCTAGGATAAAGGAGATAATGGGAGTTGAAGTTACCGCTTACAAACTTAAGAGCAGTAAGTGACCCGCTTACATAGTGGTTACATTTTGAGCTATATCTTAAGTAATTTGATAGATTTTTGGCTCAAAATTTTCAGGAATGTATATGCTTATGTCACAAGACTATGTGCAAATATTTTGTGGCATTAGGGTTTTGGGTTTGTGAGATATAAGGAAAATAGTGCTCAGGTATCTCTAAGCTAGGGTTTTAAGCACCTACTAGGGGTTTTGAGATTTCAGATGATTGAAAATAAATTT